>CM021105.1:573656360-573937320 GCA_007115665.2 Sequoiadendron giganteum
ATAAGCCTAGAGAAGTGTGAAAGTGTGCTACAACACTTTACAACACCCCAAATAAGGCAAGAATAAGATTAATTTTGATTAAAATTATGTTTATTATTCTTAGTTATTTGATAAAACCCTAGAAAACTGTGAAAGTGAGTAACAAAACTTCACAACACTTTAGCAAGGTACCATTAAATCTATTAGTTCACAAGGTCCCAAGACCTAATGTGAAGTACCATCCACATTACAACACTAAATCAAGGCAACATTAAGCCCAAAATCCACAAGGAGGGCCCAAACGAGTGTGAAAATGCCAAGGGGTCCATTTGTATACACTACATCAATAATGATCCTATGGATGGAATGGTAGGAGTGATAGACGTCATTCCTTGTAAGGGCCGAACTAAAAATCCTCTTGATATTGCTTTCTCCTCTAAGGATATACTTAAACATGCACTTGATGGTCCTCTTTACATAGTCGGTTGTATCTATGACAAGCCCACTAATGGGATACTAATAGATCTCGTGTGTGGAGAGAATGTGATCAACAAGGAATTCTTACTTTTGCATGAGCTCTATCAAGATATATATGATAAACAGAAAGCATGGATCATGTCACAATGTTTTTCCTTGCCTTACAATGGGATCAATCACTCTTCCTATGTAAATAGGACTAAAAACATTAGACACTTCATTCTCCATCATCCTATAGTTGGACCAATTTGTGTCAAGCTAGGCTACCCATAGATTCGCTCCATGAAAGTGGTCCCTTTGGTTATACATAAATTCTTAAAGTTTCTCTTCAATAATGAAATATTCACCATCCATCATAGTGTCTTTAACGCCTTTTCATGCAAAGGAAACTTTTTCTTAGATGGATTTTAGCCTGAGCCTATGGAACCTATAAAACTAAGAGAAGACTTCTTATTCTTGTCCTATCAAAATTTTAAGGTAAAGAAGATAGTAGAACTATCCTCTTAAACATGTCACCACCCACCACTGAGCCTACCATCCTTGATGAAATAATTCTTGAACCTAAACAAGTCCCAAATAACCAAGAACAACCTAAGACATAAAATTCACCTACCTCCTACAAATGACAAGGAGACAATGAAAACAACCCCATCACACCTCCCAGAGTAAAACAAGTATACAAAGTTAAAGAGAAAATGGTTGAATAAACTCTCGTGGTTCCTTTCATTCCTCCCCTTGGGGAAGAAAATAAAACTATGGTTGATCAACCCTATCCTACAAAAATGCAACTTGAAAATAAAACTAAAATAAACAAAGGTGTTAGGGAGCATAGGCATAGACATTGTGCCCTTGCTCACAAGTTACATGAAGAATTAAAAAAAGAAGATAAGATCCAAACTTGACTGAATCAATGCATGATGACTCTACCACCACCCCGAAACAAAAAAATCCAATACAACAACCACAACAAGAGTTTAACTCTTTTATGGAAATTATCCTTCGACCTTCTATTGTGATTAACCTGGATGACAATGATGAGGTTGCTAAAATTGATGAAGAGGTGCATAATGAATTGAATACATTGTTTTCCTCTTCCATCCGCCTAGATGACAAACCTCCTAGAAAGAATGTTGAACCTCGTGCTTCTCCTTGTTCGAAACTTGCTCTTGTCCCTTTGGCTAGTTTTTTGGCCTCAGTATACAATGGACATGATTGGGATGCAAATGACCTGCTCATAGGTTGACTCACATACGCCTTACTAGTATTTTGGATTCATTTTCTTTTATTTGAGTGCATGTGTGTAATGTGATTCCCCATGACATTTGCTTTGATGTATCTCTCTCTCTTTGTTACATTCCTCTATTTGTACCTTCATTCTTCTCTATGTCATGCATCTTTTCACCTTATTCCTTTATCTTGTGTTTTCCTTTTTGGGTATGATGTAAGGCGTCAAGACATTTATATCTCTTCCATGTTGAAAACTTTTCCTTTTCTTTTCTTTATGTATTTTTATTTTTCTTGTGTTTTCCTTTTGGGGATGACACACGGAATTGAGACATTCATGTCTCTTCTATGTTGACCCACAATCTTTTCCTTTTCTTTTCATTATATTTTTCATTTTTCTTATGTTTTCCTTTTGGGGGATGATGTAAAGCATTGAGACATTCATGTCTCTTCCATGTTGACCCGAAAGTCTATTTCTTTGTTTTCATTCTCTTTGTGTCATTCTTCCATTTTTATGTGTATTTGAGGAATGATGACAGCTCTGAGCTCCCTATAAACGTTGCATCAAGAACATACAAACCCCAAATCTATAGATCCCTTATGTGTTTGGTGTTTTCATTTTGGGTGAAACCCCTCTCTGTTTTCTTTCTTCTTTTACATGACATGACTTCATTTGGAAACATATAATGGTGCAGGAGCACCTAGGCTAGCCTCCATGTTTTGTCAATTTTGGCTTGTATCTAACCTTAGCCAAGTTAGAGTGTGTGTGTAATTTTCTTTAGACCTTAGTTGGTCTTGGTTTTGTTTGGGATAGGTTACCTTAGTCCTTAGGACTAAGGTCACACTATTTGCCTTTGTTAGTGACTAGGTTTCTTAATGTTTGTTGTTTAGGAGATTAGGAGTCTTTATGTTGTGCTAAATACTCATTGAGGTTGTAATGATGCCTTAAGGCCATTTATGTAGTTGGTTCCTTGACTTCTTGAGGGAAGGATGGTCCTAAGAAGTAGGCTCAAGGCATGGAAAAAGATGCCAAAGATTAGAAGGCAGTTTGCATTGTTTGTTGCATGCAAACCGGTTGCCTTTGGATTCCCTTGGGAATAGGAAGTGGAGGAGGAATTCTACCAACAAGCCTAGAATCATCGAGTGGGAATCCATTATGACAAGAGACTCGAACCATTGAGTAGAGATTAGTTTTTGGTGAAAGGAGTTAGTCGTTTTTGTAATGAAGCTTTCATGAATGAGAAAACAAGCAAGCCTGCAAATTCTGTCTTTTCTGGTTGATGCCGATTGTTGTTGAGTGTATGTGACTGTAGATACTTAAAATGTATTGAATTAGTGTTAGAATTGTGTTGATAGCATAGTTGTAAGTCGTTTCCATTTGTTAATCAAGCTAGTTTAAGTTAGATTTAGTGTTAGTTGAGTCATTTTTTGTGGTAGAGCTCCTACTGGTCCTATCCTGACCAGTTGGTGTTCTCATGGCTCCCCCATGAGCTCTAACCTTGGGAAACACCTGAGGAAGGGTGTAATGGTAGGGGAGTCAGTATTGTACATAGTTAGTAGAGTTAGGAAGCATGAAAGTGAGTGGAGAAGCTTCTTATAGTTGTTGATCTCTAGGTGAGCAGAGGAGCCCCTAAAGGAGAGCTTTGGGAGGAGGCTATTGGCTACTTGCACCTAAAGGCCACACAAGACGCATTCCAGTATGATTCCAAGGGTAAGTGGGATTCTTTTATTTGTGTGATAGGAGGTTAGAGGTCCCATGGATTCATTAAAGTAAGTTTTGAAGAGGAAAACTAGTCAATTCCAAGAAACTAGGCCTCCAAACCCTACACACCCTAGGTAATAGGAACCCCCTGTACGTTCACTGTCAGGCCAAAAGAATCATTGGGTGATTTAAAAATCTTAAAAGGGTACTCAATTATGTCTTTAGATTTATAGGGTCTTTGGAATTATTTTTCAAACAATAGCAATTTAGGACTGGTAAAGACCACTAGAAATAGGCCTAATTTGAGGTCATCTAATGGTGGAAACTTGAATCCAACCAAAACAAGGCACAAGAACCTATGGAAATGGTTCCATTTTGAAATATTATGAAGGTCCTCACAATCATAAACACCCCTGCAATGAGGAGCAATGGAGAATGAAGATATTCAAGAAAAAGACACTTAGAGTTCTCTAGGTGAAGAAGGAAAGTGAGCAAGAAATTGAGCTTGTGAAATGTTGTGTGAACTCCAAGGTGAAGCACAAAGGGAGAGCTCTTAGAATAGAGCTAAGATTGAACTTAGTTGCCAATCAGGACCTAGAGGAGACTAGGTTCCTAGAAGAGACTAGCTAGGTTTCTCAACAAGGTGCAAGCAAACCGAGGAGCTCATTCATCATATAACTTGGCATAGGTCTTTCCAAGTTGGCTCTCATGTCCTCTTTGTTTGAAGTTATAATTTACTGCTTTAAATTAATTTCTCATAGTATGGTGTTTAGCAATTTCTTTAAAGTGGGGGCATATATTGGAATAATTCTTTTGCATTTTCTTTTTTTCATGGTGTAATTTTCTTATTTCATACTATTCATTTTTTGCTTTGTGGATGACATTGGGTGTTGTAGACATGGAAAATGTACCAACACACTTGATCTTGATTACTAACATTATTTCATCCTAAATCATCTTCTCACCCTGACATCACCTTTCATTCGATTAATTCATTCTTCCCTATTGATTAAAGTAATCAATTTAATTTAATTAACCCTATATCTCCATTTAATTAAATCTCTAAAGTCATCCTATTAAATTGAATAAATTAAACCTTATTTAATTTAATCTACCATCATTCTCCTTAGTTAAATAAATCAATTTTATTTAATTAAATCTAAAATCATTATTCCTCTCAATTTTGATTTATTTAAATCCTAAAATCTAAGTCAAAAGTGTCAAATCACCTAATATCTCATTAAATTGATCAAATCTGGATTAATTTAATCTCAATCACTAAATTTCTCTAGATTTTACCACTTTCACATGAAAATACATTTAATTAATTAATTATATCCCTATTTTCTCTCAACATGGCATATTTAAAAGAATATTCCTCCAAGTTTGAAAATCCCTCCAAGAGGATTTGTACATCCAACAAGACATTCATTCCTCTTGCGTGTCCTTGTGCATTAAGCCAAGTGGCATTTAAGTCATTTTCTTTCCCTCTTCAACAAGTCATTCCATAAATTTTAAATTCCACCTAATAACATTTAATGGCTCATTCATCAAAATGTGCACAACCTTCCTCCATTCACATCTTGACAAGTGGTACTTGGCCATTGGATGTTGAATGATCCCACATTGATCCATTTATCCTCTTCTCTTCTCGATCAAATATATAAATAAGAGGCTTGTCTCCTCACAATATGATCCACAATTTGAGAAAACTTATTATGCACAATTTCATCTTCAAGCATATCCATTTTCATCTATTTTTATCAAGTTCTTAGCTAGGTTATGTAGGTTTTCAACCAAAGTGGATCAAATCTTCATCAAATCATCACAAAGCTTGCATAGGAGTTGGGAAAGGGTCAATTTTTACACATAATTGGCACCAATTCCCCCATGGGATTGAGGATTTGCATGCTTAATTAGGATTTATTTACTTTCTTGTCTTGTTTTTCATATTTTCCTATTTTGAGTATTGCTAATGACTTTCATGGGGAATCCTTGTCCTTACTTCCATATGAATCTAATTGTGTGTTTGTTTCTCATGTTTGTGTAGGTATATGATTGGGGTTCACATTTTGGCACTAGAAGGAGGGTAGATCTCAAGTTCTAATCATGTTTTTTTAGAAAAATCTATGTTTTTTTGCAGGTTCCAGAAAACTTAGTCGCTGACTATCAAGCGGTGCCAAACTGCATTGTTATCAAGTCCAGCGGTGCTATATTGCACCGCTATAATCTCCAAAATCCACCACTGGTGTCTTTCCACCTGAAAAATTCAAATTTCAAATTGCACCACTTTCCAAACAAAACCGCAATCACGGTCACTGTTTCTCTGCAAAGTGCTGCTCTCAGTCATTAGCAGCGCTATACTGCACCACTGACCTTTCCAAACAGTGCCACACTTGCAGATTGTGCTGCTGGAGTTGGATAAAAGGAAAAATTTTGGTTATTTCAATATGTGTTTTTTTTATTCTGGTTATTTTGACTTCTAACTATTTTTTAAGTCTCTATTTTTCAGTATTAACCAATTTTTGTGATGCAAAGACTTCCAAAGGTCATAACTTTTGACTCAGATGTGGGTTTGGGCTGAAATTTCATAGGTGGTTTCATTGTGAGGTGGCATGTGGATTCCCAACTGACCCTAGGTCAGTTGATGGCCATTTTGGCACATTTTTGGGGCTTGAAACTTTCATCTTGGCTCTCAAAATGGCAATTTAATGTTTTTTTCTAGTTTTTTTAAAGTCATTTTTGTTAATAACTCAAAAATCATGTTTTGAATTTAGGATGTTAATTGGAAATTCATCCTATCTTAAATTTAGAAATATTTTGGGAAAAAACAGGACTCTCAAAGTTATGCATGCGAAATTACCAAAAATGGCAAAATCGGACAATTGTTCAAATCTGCCAAAAAGGGAAGTTTCTTGATCAAAAGTGAAGGAAGGAAAACGAAGGCCAAGGGTTCTTTACTATTTTATCATCTCATTGTATTAAGTTTTTTAAAACACTTTGGGAGAACTTATAATCCATTTCTAAGGATTTGATTACCTTCATGCTTTTAGGACACACTAAATTTCTTTTGGCTCTAAAAAGACCACTAAAGCTTTCATTTTTATACAAAGGGTTAAAAAGAACTCTAGAACAACTTACTAGATTTTGTTTAAGGTTAACAATTGAACAAGACAACTCTCATCTTTCCTTTTGGTGCCTTAAAAGGAATCAAGTCATTGCTTTGAGGACTTCAAATGAACATGCACATCTTTGTCTTATAATCACTTACCCAAAATAATATCTTCAAAAGGATGTATGCACTTCTCTCACACTTTATAGCGATCTTGAGAATCAAAAATTCCTTTTCATGATCTTAAATTATGTAATTGATTGCCTTCACATTTCATTTGGGATTAAAAAATTGAACCAATCTTGCGAGTGTGAGTGGGGCATATTGCTAGTGTTCTCCCTTTTCCTTAAAATAAAGGTTGATTGAACTACGGGATATGCTTGCTTTCTTTTGTTTATCTTAGAGGGTCTTCCTGGTGGAAAAATTTAATCACCCCAAGGAACAACCCAACTGGGAACACGCTAAACTCAAGCGACTTCCAACCAGTATATAAGTGTGGATTCTTGAGGAAAGTTCGAGAATCATGAGGATTATTCCGACGAGAAGGGAAACAATGATCTCTCCCCACATGGATAGTCCCCCATGAACGGAATGCCTGCATTAAAACCCCTTGTTTAGCAAAGGCCAAAATCCTTTCTATTTATTGGTGCAAAAGGTCATGTCCTTTGAAGCCACCCCACGTAACATGCGGTTCTGTTGTAGAGATGAAAAGTATGCCATGGGAGATTCATGGATACTAATTCTTGACTGACCCGAGAAGCGAGTGCACTATAAGGGGTGTCTATGTGGTCAAGCATCTAATCATCTGCACTGAATATACGTAGTTGGATTTATCCAAGTGGGAACCCAACAAATACTATCTTTTCATCCTAGGATTGTGCATGCTCTTGGAATTAAAAACATCTTACTTCCAGGTCTTAAAACATTTGAAAACAAACATTCACATCTTCAAAATTTCAAACCCTTTAGGGAAGAAAATACCTTTGACAAATTCAAGTTCTCTTGCTTGCCCTAGGGATTTCATCCTTAGAGGCTTCTAAGTATTTGAAATTAATCACAATTTTCTCTCTCTGAAGTCAACCTAGGAAACTATGCTCTTAAAACCTTGATTTTCACATAAGGGACCTTGTGGAGTGAAAAGGAATTGAGACAGACATTTAGTTTGAAATTTTAATCAAGAAATTCTTTGTCGTAAAATGAACTCATTAAGCAAAGTAAAGAACAATTGAATCCCACACATTTTTTCTTTCAAACTATTTCCCGCAAAATCAAAATCCAGAAACCAAGGTTCAAAATTTTTAGTCCAAAATCCTGTGAAGAGCATCTTTCAAGGCTTCATGAGTTAAGAGAAAGGTTGGTTTACAACTTCTACAAGAAAGTTTCAAGAAACAACCCTAACTTGTATGAGTTTTATTATCAACAAAATGCTAATGTCTTTCAAAGGTTTTCTTTACTCACATAGGAAGTATGCAATGTTCTTCAAAACTGGCGTCTTGTAAGAAGGAGTTTTATCTAGGTCAATTCTAGGATCAAAATAATCACTCTCACCCATCTCTTAACCATTAAAAAAAATCAAAAATCATCTCTCCAACAAACTCTTGGGAACTTTGAAAACATCATTTATGCTAAACTTCTAGGAAAAATCAAAATCATCTTGTTTGACTTAACACACTTAGTCAAATTATCCGTGTGAATGAATTTACCTCTTGATTAAGTCCAACATCTTGGGGTCTATGAGTTCATTATCAAAAATCACTTTGTTTAACACACTTATTCAAATTATCCTCTTGTGTACAAGTTTGCCCTAGGATAACACAACTTGCTAGATTTTACAAGTTCATTATCCAAATCAATCAAAATCAAATCAAATCAAGCCCTAAAGTTTAGCGTTTCCCTCGAGGTTCTTCAAGATTTTTAATCATCTATATCATCCATCCTTCAGTTTCATCATCACTTTGATCCTCAATTTATCCTAGTTATTCTCTTTTTGTACATAAAATATTAATTAATCTCTATTTTATGGTGCAAACAAGATCACAACACAAGAAGAATATGGAAATCACCAAGGAAACATCAACTTCAAGTGATCTAAGTCAAACTACCCCTGAAGTGAATCTTTTTGGATCAAGAAATTCCCCAAGCAACTTCTCTCTACCATCACAAAATCCTCAAGAGGAAGGTCAAGTAGAGGACATCACCAACAATGTCTTAGGGATGACACAACATGAAATCCTAAAGATGGTGAAAAATCTCAAAAATCATCGAATTGTCAATGTTATGATGAAGTTATATTCCTCCCAATACATGCTTAAGTTGGCAAAAGAAGGGGCTAAACTCCCTTCTGACTATGACATAAGAAAAATTGTGGAAAGACCTCTTGGGATCATGCCTCCAATCCCACCCATACCTCCATGTCAAAACATCACTCAAATCATCCTACAAATCACACCATCCACAACTCAAACCCCAATCATCAACATGACCATTCCGCTCATCACAACAGTCAACACCATTCCCAATCCAGCGCCACCACTACCAAAACACATGGAAAATTCATTCAACATCACGTCGCAAGTAGCTCAACAAGATGCCCAGCAAAAGGTGCTCCAAAATCAACAAGCTGCATAGCTAGCTACTCAGCAAGCACAACAGGCACAGCAGCCTGCTCAAGCCCAAGCTTTAATACAACAACAACAAGCTTCCCAAGCTACAGAAGTAGCTCAAGCTACTCAAGCTGCACAAGCTGCTCAAATCACAAAAGCAATCCAACAAGCACATTCTCAAGCCCAACAAGTGCAATTGAAAGCACAATTGCAAGTAGCTCAGTAAGAAGCATATCAACAAGTCTTGAAAGATTATCAAGTACAACAACAAGCATTGTTGGCACAACAACAACACAACCAACAACAAGCATTGTTAGCACAACAATAGAACAACCAACAACAAGCATTGTTGGTTCAGCAAAAAATGCAGGCATTACTCACTCAAAAAAGCTTGCAACAAATTCCCACCACAATTGTTGAAAATGATGATCAAGATCCTTTGACCGATGATCATGTTGAAAATGTCTCTACATCACCTAATTAGTTAGAGGACATATCTCAAGAATTTATTCCAAATCATGATCAACATCTTTCACCAAGGTCTAGCAATGATCCTTTCCAAAACATATGGACATCCTTTGACCTCATGACATTTGAGCAACTTCCTATGCCTAATGAATATATCCAAGAACCCTTTATAAGTAGTCCATTCTTTGAAATTTACCCATGTCAAGAACTTGATCCAAAGCATGTCAAAAGCAATTCTGAAATCATTCGAGATCAAGAATTTGTATCTCCAAGTTACTACAATGATATAATGGACACTCTCCTATCTATACGAGATGATCGCATCCACATAGCACATACTCCTCCATCTACGCATGAGATGCTTCCCATGGATGGACATGTAGATGGTCTTCATTCAGAACAAGATTCTTTTACTCCTGACATTATTACACAAAAACAGCAGGATATTGATTCCTACAGTCAAACTCAGTTATCAACATCAGGATCAGATATATCCCAAATTCAGATTGAGGATATCATGTATGAAGATATCCAGCATTATCCACTCAAAGAAATAGGTTAGACAGAACAAGATATTTTGGAGTCAGCAACACAACAAATTAAAATAATGTCATCTACAGTTGTCATTTATTAGAGAATGTATTCTAAACAAGACATCTCAAAATAGGGAGAATCAAAGAACAAAGATGCTACTACCACCATATTGGGGGAAAATTTATCTCAAGAAAACATTAACATAGGGGGCATGAAGAATCCTTATGGTGATACCAATTCCAATACTACAACCAGCCATGTCATGAATCTTCATCCACCAATCACCCCATCCACGAATTGGGACCAACATCAAAATAAATGTTTGAATCAAAGCAAAAATAACATTATCAAAGAAAAATAAGCTAAGAAGCACAAAGGACAAGTCAAATACAAGTGGATACCAAAGAATACAAAGAATGATTATCCCTATCAAACTCCATTAGTCAAAGAAACTATGGGGAAAAATAAAAAAGGGGAAAGTATCCATCAAAGATGTCCAAAAAGGAAAAAGAAGGCTTCTCAAGCAACGTACAAATTATATCAAGTTTTTGGTCCTAATTCCATGCACACTTCATATCCACCCATCATTTCTCATATTCCCAAGTTTGGAGAGTCAAAGGTTCCAAACTATCAACCAATCAATCTTTTATTCCTAAACACACTCCACCATCCACGCCTCCACGCATGATATCCAATTCTCACATTGATCATGTATTGGAAATAAACCTTCATCATAAGGATTTAGAAGGCATTCTATTGTGATGTGTGCACAAAGATAGAGTTAACTCTAGTATCAACAAAGAAGATCAGAATTCTCAAAAGTTGCATTCAAGTGCACATATCTTGGCAAAGAAACTTCTTCAAGCAAGATATCAATGGCACATTATGACAGAAGAATCTACATCGGTACCACCAAGTGCTTCAACATGAGCTTAAAATCTTTCATAAAAAAATCCAAAAAAATATTTTATTTTTTTTAAATTCAAAAAAAATCAGAAAAAAAGATTGAAAACAGTAAAGAGAAAAATCATCCTCTAGTGAAAACCACTATGGTGGCACTTTGGGCAAGTACCATGATGAAAACCTGGAAAACAGGTGTCATGTGTAGAATCGAGCATCTACGTATGTCAGTTCAGGAGAAAGCATCTTATCCCATCCAGAATAAAGCCAACATTCCATCCATCTTAGCCATAATAAATCCATTTATCCAATCCATTTTCATCCATCTACATCCATGGTCCAAATTATCTTAATCTTGATGAAACTTTGGTGCACACTTTACACTTTCTTATGGTAAACATCTTGACATGGGTCATTTATGTTGATCATATCCTACCCAACGTTATCTAAGCCTTGAAGCATTATCTGAACGAGCATCCTTTGTTCGAACATCTTATTTTATCACAAGATAATCCTTGGCATCCTTGGTATCATTTGCATGCTTACCGTATCTATCCATCCATCCATCTATCCAAGAATCCACCCATGGAATTCCATACATTGCTAGACACTGGGGGCGGATGTTTACATCCCTCTTCGGGAATAAATCTTGATCTATATCCTCCAACTTATGTGGTGATCCAAACATCGGTAAATGTAAAATCAAATCGGTCAGGCAATCCAAATCACTAGCCCATCACATATTTTGACAAGAATATTTTCCTTATCAAGCTTTATCTTTTATCAAACATCAATCCAAACAGTAGCATCTAATATGTACTTCAGCGTCACATCAAATCATCAAAAAAAATTTGTTCCAAATCAAGCTTCAAAATCTTGATCAATCAAAATCCAATCAATCCATCATCATCTTGGGATATCCTTCCCAATCCTCGTGTTGCTTAACACTATCCTTGCATTGTTGTGTATCCTCAATAATGTTATCATCAACAACCCATCAATCATATCAATCAAACCTAGCTTGGTTTTCAACAAAATCCCAAAATAGAGCGTTGATATCATCACATATCCATATCCAAATCATCCAAATCATATCAAAATCCAAAACATGTCAAAATCTAAAAAATTAAAAAAAATAGAGTCATCTAACTGAACTACGCCATCTGAGCTTGAACGTAGGCAAGGTTGATCTTTGATCATCCCTCGAGACACCTTAGGTCGGTCCTTTAGGCATCTGTCACAATGGTAATCTGTTTGCCCATCTATCTCATCAGTAATCAAGTTTGTGTCAACTGAACTACATCATCTCTGAGCTTGAACATAGGCAAGGTTGATCTTTGATCATTCCATGAGACACCTTAAGTCAGTCCTTTAGGCGTCTGTTGCAATAAAAATTGCAATCCATTTGCCCATCTATCTCATCAGTAATTGAGCCTATATCAATCAAACTACGTGGTCTCTGAGTATATAACGTAGGCAAGGCTAATCTATTGATCAGCTCCTCAGACCCCTAGGATAGATCTTTAAGTTAGACTCTTGGTCATAAGTCTCGAAAATCAAAAAAATTGAAAATCTAAAAATCAAAACAACCTCAAAACATTTCGAAAACATCCAAAATTTTGAAAAAATCCAAAATGGTGCATCCATCTCATCTCGCTTTCACTCACAATAATCATCACTCTTAATAAATCAATCGTCATCTTCATCCTTTGGTAAATCAGTCGGAAGCAAGTCTAGCAGGTTCAAAAGTGAATGCTTAATCATCAAAGTCTCAAGTCTAGGTCAATAAGCAAGCAAGTTAATCAACTTGGAGTATCAATAGCTTATCATCAAATCAAATCTCATAATCACCTAATCACAACATTTCCTAGGATGCATCCTTCCTGCGATGGAAATCAACATCAAGCATCACTGTAGTTTAGTCTTGGCTATCGGTATGAAGAACATTAGCTTGTTTGTTTACTTTATATTTTCTTTGGATTTATCTTGTTGTGCTCATTCCAATAACCTCTCGATGATGTCTAAACAAAAAGATTTAGAGAGAAAGGAATGGGGCAATGATCATTATCTTTTTTTATCTGTTGTGCTTATTTGATAATCTTGTAAAATAAATTTGTCATGTGTGCTTTGTTTGGTTTGTAGGGATGGTGTTCTAGATGTCTTGTTGACCACATAGGAAGGCTTTCTTTTCTATTTTTTCATCTGTGATGTTTAGAATATTTTAGCCACATTCTGAATAAGGTTTCGTATGTCAAGTGTGAACATGAATACTCCTATTTGATTATCGATTCAAATTCCATCACACTAGGTACAACGCCATCCTGGTTCTTCATACCTTGATGCATCACACTTATGTGTGTAATCAAAAATAAAGTAATTGGCCCTTTTAAAAACCCAACTCCAGGTATGAAAATCATCATCATCATTAATAAGGTAGGCTTGTTGGACCCTCTTGTCATCATTCTTTTCTTTTGATTCTTTTATCTTTACTAACATTTCTATCTAAAAATGGTGTGTTGTATCAAAATATACATGAGGCTAGCCATGATCGATGACTGTCTATACATCATCAAAATTATCTAGGTCAAATATCTGATCTTTCTAAAGAATTATGTTTCATCCTTTGATCAATAGAACCACTCCTCTCACATTTTATCATGATTTTGATTGGAAAATCCAAATTTTCATCTGATCTCTCGAGGGGGCAATATACTAGCATAATTCTTCTCGCTGAGGCAATAGTGGGGCATCTAAAAATCGAGAACTTTTTTGAATTTTGATCACAACAGTTTATTCTTTTAACCAACGCAACAAGTGCATTGCTTCAAAGATGGGAAAAATGTAGACATGGAAAATGTATCGACACGCTTGATCCTAATTACTAACATCGTTTCATCCTAAATCAGCTTCTCAGCTTCTCATCACCTTTCATCTGATTAATTCATTCTTCCCTATTGATTAAATTAATCAATTTAATTTAATCAACCCAATATCTCCATTTAATTAAATAATTCATTTTATTTAATTAAATCTCTAAAGTCATCCTATTAAATTGAATAAAATAAACCTTATTTAATTTAATTTAAAATCATTTTCCTTAGTTAAATAAATCAATTTTATTTAATTAAATCTAAAATAATTATTCCTCTCAATTTTGATTTATTTAAATCCTAAAATCTAAGTCAAAAGTGTCAAATCACCTAATCTCTCATTAAATTGATCAGATCTTGATTAATTTAATCTCAATTAATAAATTTCTCGAGATTTTGACACTTGCACATGAAAATACATTTAATTAATTATTTAAATCCCTATTTTCTCTCAACATGGCGTATTTAAAGGAATATTCCTCCAATTTTGAAAATCCCTCCAAGAGGATTTGTACATCCAACAAGACATTCATTACTCTTACATGTCCTTGTGCATTGAGCCAAGTGGCATTTAAGTCATTTTATTTCCCTCTTCAACAAGTCATTTCAAAAATTTTAAATTTCACCTAATAACATTTATTCGATCATTCATCAAAATGTGCACAACCTTCCTCCTTTAACATCTTGACAAGTGGCACTTGGCCATTGGATGTTGACTGATCCCACATTCATCCATTTTTCCTCTTCTCTTCTTAATCAAATCTATAAATGAGAGGCTTCTCTCCTCACAATATGATCCACAATTTGAGCAAACGTATTATGCACAATTTCATCTTCAAGCATATCCATTTTCATTTATTTTTATCAAGTTCTTAGCTAGGTTATGCATGAATTCAACCAAAGTGGATCAAATCTTCATCAAATCATCACAAAGCTTGCATAGGAGTTCGGAAAGGGCCAATTTCTACACATAATTGGTACCAATTCCCCCATGGGATTGAGGATTTGCATGCTTAATTAGGATTTATTTACTTTCTTGTCTTGTTCTTCATATTTTTCTATTTTGAGTATTGCTGATGAATTTCATGGGGAATCATTGTTCTTACTTGCATATTAATCTAATTGTTTGTTTGTTTCTCATGTTTGTGTAGGTATAGGATTGGGTTTCAAAGGTGTGATGTCCCTCAAGAATGTGATATCTCTTAGCATATTACATTCGTCTTAGTGGCTTGATGCGACACACTGCATCCGTTAAGTTTCAAATTTTCTATTCTTTGATTGGTACTTTCTTAAAGACATTAGGCACAATGTTCCCTAAGTAAATACCTTGCATGAACTAAGCAAGACTCCTTTGAACATTTCCTATTTTTCATTTTTCATTTGTTGTTATATGGCCACCTTATATAACACAACTTGCATGCTCGTAGAGCCATTTTTTTTTTCATGAGCTCCAAGCATACGAAGTTTCTCTTTTCTCATGAACCTTGAAGACCATTTTGTGTACCTACCCTATTAAAGTTATCAGGAGGTATAACTTTGGTATGGTTTGAGAGGGAAGCTTGACCAAGGAATGACTTTCCCCATAGCCACTTGCATGTGTGTGTGAGTACATATCATCCATGAGTGTATTTTTCTCACCTTTTTGAACTTCTCACCCAGTAGACAACTAAGAGTTCCATTGCCACAAAGTGAGTTTGCATTTTTTGGACAAATAGCCTAGATCTGATCCACATCGTGATGGAAAAATGGTCGAAGCTTGATCTGGCTCTCTTTTATCTTTTACTTTTTCTAGATCTTTTATCTTTGACAGTGCATGCTTGTTCTTTGTTGCTTCTCTTTATATCATTCTCATTTGTGTCGTTTTGTGCCTATATGTTGGTTTTCCATGGGATCTTGATCCTGGGGGCTTGATCACCCCTCTTAATCATTTTCATCTCATATTACTGAAATTGGTACACTTGGACCCCTCTTGATGTGCATTGGTCTACTTTAGTGTGAGTTTGAAGCAAGTTCATACTCTCACTAAAGTGGGGGCTAAATGGATTCACTAAAAAAGTAACCCTTCTACTTGTATGGCTTGTTTGGGCCCTCCTTGTGAGTTAGGGTTAATGTTGCCTTGATTTAGTGTTGTAATGTGGTTGGCACATTCACATTAGGTCTTGGGCACTTGTAAAATAATGGATTTAATGGTACCTTGATAAAGTGTTGTGAAGTGTTGTAACACACTTTCACAATTCTCTAAGGTCTTGTCAACCTGATAAACCTCATTTTAATCAAAATTAATCTTAATCTTTCCTTATTTGGAGTGTTGTAAAGTTTTGTAATACATTTTCACACTTCTCTAGGCTTGTCATTAATAATTGTGATTTCTTATGTTTTAATTGGCCCTATTTTGCATCCACAAGCCTCATTTATTGCATCTCTTCAAGGATAATATCGACACCAATCATTAACCAATCATAATTTAGGTGTTTCTGGAATTTTTTGCCTAGATTTAGGGATCTAGGAATCATTCACCACCTTGGGAGAATGGGTCCCACCTAGGTATTTTGGCCCTAATCCAGTTTTCACACATTTCTAAACACTTTTGGTTTTTGGTCCCATACATTATGTTTGTTAGGACTCATTCGCCACCTTGGAAGAATGAGTCTTGTGTTGCCCAAATCAAATTTCTTTCCAATTTCTAGTGAGATTTTATTCTCCTAGATCTGATGTCAGCTTGTAGTGTTGTAATTTTGGGAATTCTTACACAATCGAGTATAAACACAAGGTTCTTTATCTCATATTCTCACCTAGAATTCAAGAGATCATCTAGCAATCTAATAAGAATTCACAAGAGAATTTAAGAGCATTCAAGGGTAGAATATCAAGCATTTTAGAGCAGTATTCAAGCATCAATCATGCCAAGGATTCCATATGTCATGTTTGTTAGTGTGCTAACAATTGTGATGTAAGGTTTATGATCCAAGCAAGTGTTTCATTCAAGGTCAACATCATTCAAGAAAGAGTCAAGAACCACATCCATTGTAGCCATTTCAAGCATATTTGCAACACCTTATTGCTAGGGTTTGGTTTGTTACAACATTGTGTTTTATTCATTCATCATTCTCCCTTCTTATTTTCTTTCATTTCAAGGATTGATTTCTAAAATGGGGTTTGACCAAGGCAAACCCCTATCCACTTACCCAACAAAATTTTTCCCTCTCCGTTGTGTATGATTTGGAGATCTAGGTTGTAGATTTCCTAAGCAGCAAGATTGTCCAAAAAAGTTGTCAAGAGCTCAAAGTTGTCAAAGTTGTCAACAAGCCTTGGAGAGACTTGGAGATCACCTACGGGTCACAAATTGCAGTTTTGGATCCAGAAACCAATCTAGAAGGATAGATAAAATAGAGAAGAGAAAGATCAGTTTTCAAAGTTCAAGAAAATCCCAACTGGACTAACTCACCACTTTTGGCGAATGAGTCCTAGTTCCAATCAGTTTTCAGGATTTTGCAGATTCAAATACCCCTTTGTCTGAAACCTATTCCTGCATAGTTTTCTTGAAATTGGATTGATTTTCCTAGCTTGGTGAATGAGTACCAATTAGAAGTAAAAGTAAATTGTCTAGTGTTTTAGATCTCCATCCAACCCTCTCCCGATTTCCAGGTGCACACATTCTATTTTGTAGTTTTCTATATTGTTTCATTCACTTTTCTAGGTCATTTGGTCTTAGTTTGCATTCAACTCGGGTTTTGCATTTCATCTAGCATTTCATTACCTTTTCCAATTCTAAAATTTGTGGTGAATCCCTCATTAGATCATATCCAGCTCCTAGTACAACCCTATTGCAATATCTCTTTCTCTTTTATATTGAGATCTCTAGGGTAATCCTTGAGTAGAAGCCTTAAAAGTGGGTGTGATAGCACTTAATCAAACATCATCATCTTTCATTCCCCTATTTTTATTGATTCCATTCTTTTTTTTCATCAAAATCAAGTCATTTTCCAATTATAATGACCTTGTCAATATTAAATGGGTCCATCAAGACATCAGTAGTATCTCCTATGAGTGGTGTATTGTGGTCTAGAATGTTAGGGTGTTTTTGGGGTATGTCTTAAAATATATTGTATCATCTAATTCCTCAGTGTCTTTCCTAAAGTATTCTTTAGCATTTAAACAATAAGTAAGTCCACAATCATGATGAAAATTATTTAAATTTTCCAAAACCCAAAATTTCTTCCAAGCACTCATCATTTTGAAAAACATCCAATGATACACTATTGTTTTTTTACCTATTAATTCAAGATTAACTTGATTGAGAGATACCTTAGGAGGATCTTGTGTTATTGTGTTTATATTGTGTGAAGGTCTTCATGAAGCCTTAGTGGGTTTTTTAGGACAATAACCAAGGACACTTGTTATTTCTTGGATGTATAACTCTATGGGAACCTTAAAACCTTGTTCCTTTATACCACACCCCTTATCGTTATATCAAAATTGTGAAAAGTGTTTATATCCTCACCCATAAATAGCCTCAAATTATTTTGAGCAAGGTGGTTTTTTATACTCATTCTCATCATATGTGGATGTATAATCGGTTTTTCTTCATTAGTAGCTACAAAATTGGATGTTTGAGTGATATCTATGGGATATTGTGTAGACGCCACAAAGGTTTCTTTTACTTGTTCATATTTTGATGGTGAGATATTATACCCCCTATGAAAATAGGTGTAAAATCTATTGACCCCAAACTATCATCCAAGGATTTTTTGTGGGTGAAATACATTCATCCTTGTGTTCAACATGTATGGACTCCAATTTTGAGTATGGAATCAATGTGTTAAAGGGTGTTTTCTCTTAAATTTTAGTTTGTAAGAAATTTTTGGACTTAGGATAAAATTTCACCATGCATAATTTGTTGGTATATGTTTATTTCAAGAGGTAGTGAAGAGTTTAAGGAACTCCCTTCATATTATGGATCTATGATTTTTCTAGGAGAATATTATATGAGAGAGCATCCGGCATGACATGAATAATGGTAGGTAACATAATAGGACCTACTTTAACAGGTAATGTGATTGTTCGTAATGGTTATCTACCCACATTATCAAACCATGAATAGATAGAGAATCAAGTTGAATAAGAGACTTATCCATGCCCAAATTGTTTAAAATGACAATGCTACAAATATTAAGACCTTACCTATTATCAAAAAGGGTACATCAAATGCTATTTTTACTAATAGCAACTTTTATCATCAAGGCATCATTTTTTTTTTTTATCTCAAGAAGGGGTAATTCATTTTGATGAAAGATAATATCCATATTTGTGGAATTCATACCCTTAATTAAATATATTGCATCATTTTTTTTTAGCACTAGAAGGAACAACAAGTTTTTTTAAAGCCTCTTGAAGCATGCTAAGGTAAATTAGTGAGTTTTAAATCAAATCTCATAATGAAATATTAGTGGGAGTAGCACAAATCTACTTCACAAGATCATACTCCTTACCATTGTTTTGAGGAAAATACGGTGTAGTAGAGATAATAGGTTATAGAAAAGGGATTGATGGAGGAATCATTATGCATATTTAAGTTGCTTTTTGTTTCATGTGTTGTATGTATGAGAAACAACATGATACTTTTATTGATGTGATACATATTGTTTCATATGGTCACTTGTTTCTCCTTTCCTACACCACTTAACTAGCAGAGCATAATCCTTCAGCTGATCAACTATCGCATCCAAATTCTATGAGGGGATCACCACATCTTGACTACACGTAGCCTTCATTTTGTTGAAATTCATGCCAGATGCCTCTTTTTTCCAAACCCCCCATTCCTATCTAAGAATTTTATATTGCCATCTCCAAATCACCCCTTCGATTAGTTGAAACTATTATTTGTTGGCAATACAAGGGTAGAAAACTGAGAGGGGTGTGAATCAGTTGTCATAGAAAAACTTATTAACCTTTATTCTTAGATCCGATTAATAACAGTGAAAGAGTGAATAAACAACACATCAGCAATACACATAACACCAATATTTTTGCATGGAAACCCTGTTAGGGGAAAAAACACTATGGAGGCTAATCCACAAGTTATACCTTGTTAAAAGTATAAGAAAAATATATGGGGAATGCACATGCATTTAGGCACACTGCCTAGAGATCACTGCTCAAAGGAAGATTCACTATCTTACATAATACATTCAGATTAAATCCATCTGAAGAATTTGAACTGAGAAAGTAGCATCTACTAATGCTTGAGTACAGTTTTGGTTAAGCACATGAACACTTCTTCACTTTCTTTCACTCTTCTTCACACTTTGCTCTACCTTCAAATGATCTAAACCTTTTTCGCACATAGAACTCACACACTTCACACCTCACATACCACACATACATCTCAAATGAAGAAACAATCATTTACATATATCTGCAACAAGAAATTACATTGCTTTATGTCGGCTTCAAAAAAAGAATAGAATGAATACAAATTTTTGGCCCAAAATAATAAAGATTATCAATGCACATCAACCAAAATTGGCCACAATATAGCAGAGACCCAAAAAAATGTTCTTGAACATAAAACACCTTCAAATATTCTTCCTCAAAGATCCACAACATGCTTCAAACACCTTGTCGACCATGAACATGAAAACATGAACACGCAAGAGAAAATATCAGATCATGAGCACAATGATCAATTCGGGGGTGCAACACAAATAGAACATGATCTATAAATTTCCATGAACACCATAGGAACATACGCAACAACTCAGATTACCAGAATCACATTATCTTCTTCCATGAACACCATTTGTAGTAACATAATAGTTGTCAAAACACAAAAACTTATAACTTGCTCAAATCTTCATGCGCACCTCTAAAACTTTTGGAGTAGAAACTAGATAGGCTTGAGAACAAACCATTTAATCCACAACACCTCACTATCAACATAGTGAAATTTCTACCATACTGATCTTTACTGCTTCACAAACAACCTGTAACATATTTATTACAATTTTCTCAATATCCTCGACATATACAAACTTAAAGATATTAATGCTAATAGTGTTGACATCAATGACAACCACATATCAGCAACATAGCCACAACATCCAACAATCTCCCCCTTTCGCATTGATGGCAACACATGATGTGAAAAACACACCATCAAAGCAACTAACAATCTCCCCTTTATATATTGCTCTTCTCTCCCTTAGTTCACACTGTTCTTCTCCCCCTTTCTTGTGGCTCTTCCATAGTTATTCACATTACTCTTCTCCCCCTTTGACATCAATGGAAAAGGTACGCAATCTTTGAACCACATATCTGAATCATCTGACTACTCCCCCTAAGTAGCAGCCACCACAACATCAATCCGGATCAAAATATGACTATGAATGCACAGACTGATGCAAAGACTATGCATCTTAGTTCTGATTAGGAGGGGTAATCACCCCTAACTTCTCTCTGAGATACTCAAAATTATCCTTAGGCAAGGGCTTAGTAAAGATGTTTGCAATTTGTTCCTTAGTAGGCACATACTCCAGTTTGACTTCCTTATCACTCACTTTGTCTCTCAAAAAGTGGTACTTGATAGATATATGCTTGGTCTTTGAATGATGCACCAGATTCTTATAAATTTTTATAACACTTGAGTTATCATAGAATATGGCAATAGGTCATCATACACAACTCTGATATCTTTCAACATTTGTTTCATCCATAATACTTGCGTACAATTTTTAGCAACAACAATATATTACGCCTTTGCAGTAGAAAAAGAAACAACATTCTTTTTTTTCTTAACCATGAAATCAACTTCTTTCCCAAGAAAAATGTGTCACCACTAGTAATTTTCATGTCATTAACATCTCCTACCCAATCAACATCAGTAAAGGCACTTAAATTAAGATCATCATCTTTAGGATACCATAGGCCAAAATTAATTGTTCCATTCAACTATCTGAAAATTCTCTTCACAGCAATGACATGAGATTCCATACGATCGGCCAGAAATCTAGCAACAATGCATATAGAATTCATGATATCAGGTCTAGTTTGAGTCAAATAAAGAAATCCACCAATCATTGATCTATATCTAGTCTGATTTTCCTTCGGAGAATCATCATCTTGTTTCAACTTACATCCGGTCACCATGGGTGTACCGACTGGTTTTGAATCTTCCATACCAAACTTATTTAGTAGTTCTCTCACATACTTGGACTGAGATATAAAAATCCCTTTATCTACTTGAGTAATTTAAAATCCCAAAAAGAATTTCAACTCTCCAATCATTGACATCTCAAACTCATTCTGCATCTCATTAGAAAACTTCATGCACAAACCATCATCTCCTCTGAAAATGCTATCATCAACAAAGACTTCCACAAAAAAATATTTATCATCATCAATCTTGAAATATAGATTACTATCAATAGTACCTTTGTTAAATCCAATTTTTTTCAAGTACTTATCCAATCTAGCATACCAAGCTCTAGGGGCTTTCTTGATTCCATACAATGCTTTCTTCAACCGACAAACCATATCTCCCTGATCAGTTAATTGAAATCCATCAAGTTGTTCAATATACACCTCTTCCTCTAATTCACCATTTAGAAATGTTGACTTGAAATCCATTTGATAAAATTTGTAGTTTTTGTAAGTAGCGTAAGAAAATCAATTCTAGCAATAGAAGAAATTTTTTCTTCAAATTCAATTCCTTCCATTTGAGAGTATCCTTTACACACCAATATTTCCTTGTTTCTGATAACTTCACCTTGTTCATTTAGTTTGTTTCTAAAGACCCATTTAGTTCCAATTACATTTTTTTCTTTACGTCTAGGAACAAGAATTCATGTATTATTCTTCTCAATTTTCTGTAGTTCTTCTTTCATTGCTTTGAAAATCTAATGTTCATATTTGCATGCTTCATTGACATTACATGGATTAGCCTTTGAAATTAAATAGTATTCTTCTACAATTATTCTCCTAGTCTGGACACCTTTGTTCTTATCTCCTATAATATGATTTTCTAAATGATTTAATCTCACATACCTTGGAGTCTTAGAGTGTTCTTGAATTTCAGGCTCTTGTGATCTCTCTTATGTAATTTCACTAGTCTCTCCTCCTTCTTGATCTTCTTGATTCACCAGAACGATATAAACTTGATTTGAAGTATGAATCATGTTTGTACTATCATTCTGATCATCAGAATAATATCCATAGGTTCTAGAGGGTCTAGCAATGTCTTCATCAACCTTAACGTTTGCACTTCCAACCATTTTCTTCAATATCTTATTTTAGCACTAGTAGGCCTTTCTCTTAGTAGGATAACCAAGAAATATTCCTTCATCAATTCTAGCATCAAACTTTCCTATATCTTCATCTCTCCTAATATAGAATTTACTCCCAAAGATTTTGAAATACCTAACAGTAGGCTTATGACCAAACCATATCTCAAAAGGAGTCTTACCAATATTACCTTTGATTTGTATTTGGTTAAGGATATAAACATCAGTGCTCATAGCTTCTCTCCAATGGATATGAGGGACATTTCCTTCCAACATCATAGTTCTAGCAGCATCTTGAACTATCCTATTCTTCCTTTCCACAACTCCATTTTATTGAGGGGTCAGCGGTGTAGATAATTGTCTCATTATCCCATGCTCTTCACAGAAAGAATTAAACTCACTAGAATTAAATTCACCACCTCTATATGATCTCAAACACTTAATCTTCAAGCCTGTCTTTGTCTCAACCATAGCCTTAAAGATCTTGAACTTTTCTAGAGCTTCAAATTTCTCCCCTGAGAAAGTAACCCACATCATCCTAGAGTAATCATCAATAAGCAACATGAAGTACCTGTAACCTTGTAAACTTTTGATTCTAGCAGGACCACACAAGTCAGTATGCACAAGCTCCAACAATTCATTTTAAAAATGTTGTTTGGTCTGAAATGAAATTCTAGTTTGTTTTCCCAATTGGCATTCCTTACATATGGTATTAGTACACTTCACCAACTTAGGAAGATCTCTCACAGCCTGTGATGAACTTATCTTGATAATAGTGTCAAAGTTTACATGACACATTCTTCTATGCCATAACCAACTTTCATAACTTGAGCAATCAAACAACTTTTACTAGTAGCATTTAGATGAAAGATGTTACCTTTTGTTTTAGTACCTAAAGCAATCACATTTCTTTAACTTCCCAATATGCTACATTCTCCATCTTTGAATTGAAGATTGTATCCCTTTCCAACCATCTGTCCAACACTCAGAAGATTATGCTTCAAACCTTCAACGTAAAGAACATCATCAATATTATACTTACCATCAAAATAAACACATCCTCTACCACGTATTATACCACCATTTTTATCACCAAATATTACAACAACACCATAATACTTCTTCAGGCTTAAAAATTTACTTTTATCACTCGTCATGTGATGTGAGCATCCATTGTCAATTACCCATTCATCTTTTTCTTCAACTCGAGTAGCTAGGGATTTCTCCACATTTATACAACTAGCAGATTGAGTAGACATAGGATTATTTACCTTGATAGCAATAAATACAAAAAAATCTTCACTTCCATTCCCTTTGTCAGATTCATCATCTATCACACCTTCATCAGCAGCATAGTAACACTTCTTTTGAAATTTAGGATTGTAAGGTCTTAGCTTAGGAACTCTTTCTGGACACCTTGATGCAAAATGACCTATCTTGTTGCAAGAAAAAAATTTAATAGGAAACTTTCCTTTATACTTACCTTCTTCTTTGGCTTCCCTTTTGATAATAAGTGCTTCAAGATCATTTAGTTCTCTTTCTTCTTCTTCAATCTATCTCATTTCTTCCTCATATTTGAATACCTTTCTAGAAGAACTTACACCCAGATCATATCTCCACTTGTCTCTCCTAGAAGTAGTAGCTTTAAATGCAAATTTTGTCTTAGGAAGGGCATCACCAAATTCACTCAACTCAAAAGAAGTAAGTTTACCAACCAACATATAAATTAGCATCACCTTCATATAAATTTTCCAACTTTTTCCAGATCTCATAAGAAATTATCAGATCCATAACATTTTTCATCTCAGAATCAGTCAAAGCACTCAACAATGCTTCCTTAGCCCTAATGTTATATTCAGCATCTCTAATCTCAGCAGTAGTAGTAGGACCACTTAGAGGGATAACATACCTATTGCATGTAATGTTCCAATAGGATTCACCAATGCATCTCAGATGACACTCCATTCGAGTCTTCCACAAAGAATAATTTTTTCTATCAAATCTCAGAATATCCTTAGTGTATTTCGCCATCCCGGATCACCTCAAGCTATTAAAATTCTTACAAGGAAACTGCTCTGATACCAATTGTTGGTAATACAAGGGCAGACAACTAAGAGGGGGGGTGAATCAGTTATAGAAATTTCAAACTTATTAAACTTATTAACCTTTATTCTTAGATCTGATTAATAAAAGTGAAATTATGAATCAACAACACATCAGAAACACACATAACACCAAGATTTTTTTGTGGAAACCCTATTAGGGGAAAAATCACGGTGGAGGTTAATCCATAAGTTATACCCTATTAAAAGTATAAGAAAAATATATGGGGAATGCACATGCATTCAGGCACATTTTCCTAGAGCTCACTCCTCAAAGGAAGACTCACTATATTATAGAATACATTTAGTTTAAATCCATCTGAATAATTTGAACTTAGAAATTAGCATTTGCTAATGCTTGAGTACAGTTCTGGTTAAGCACATGAACACTTCTTCACTTTCTTTCACTCTTCTTCACACTTTGCTCTGCCTTCGAATGATTTGAAACTTCTTCACACATAGCCCTCACACACTTCACACCTCACATACCACACATACATCTCAAATGAAGAAAAAATCAGTTATATATATCTGCAACAAGAAATTACATTGCTTTATGTTGGCTTTAAGAAAAATAATAGAATGAATGCAAAATATCAGTCCAAAATAATAAAGATTATCAATGCGCATCAACCAAAGTTGGCCACAACATAGTAGAGACCCAAAACAATGTTCTCGAACACAAAACACCTTCAAATATTCTTCCTCAAAGTTCCACAACACACTTCAAACACCTTATCGGCCATGAACATGAAAAACGTGAACATGCAAGAGAAAATCTCAGATCGTGAGAACAATGATCAACGCGGATGTGCAAAATAGATATAAAATGATCTAGAAACATCCATGAACACAATAGGAACATACACAACAACTTAGATAACCAGAATCACATTATCTTCTTCCATGAACACCATTTTCAATAACAGAATAGCTGTCAGAACACATAAACTTATAACATGCTCAAATATTCATGTGCACCTCTGAAACTTTCAGAGTAGAAACTAGATAGGCTTGAAAAAAAACCCTTTAATCCACAACACCTCACTATTAACATACCGAACTTTCTACCATACTAATCTTCACTACTTCACAGAAAACCTGTAACATATTTATTACAATTTTCTCAATATCCTCGACATATACAATCTTAAAGACATTAATGATAATAGAGTTGACATCAATAACAACCACATATCAACAACATTATTACCCTTCCCACCACGCCGCATCCCAACCGGATGAGCATTCACACCAGTCTTCTATTTAGGATTCTTATGAGGGAGATTCCTTCACCTTTGGAAAGGGTGTTTCCAGTTATGAGGCATGTTTTCATAGCACCTTCCATTCACCTATGAACATCGCTCAAATCCCATGAAACTATCTTGGTGCCACCTCTCTGCACTCCCAAATATTCCCTATTATCGCCATCTGGTATTTTGCGCCATTTTTTTCTTATGTATTTATTTTATCAGTATAATAGGTTTTAATAATTAAAAATAGATTATGAATTAAAAATATATTTTACTAAATTTATTAAATATTTATTTTATAATTAGGTTCTAATCATTTTAAAATGTTATTTTAAATTATAATTTTTTATATTTAATTATATTATTGGTTAATATTAATATTAATATTTAAAATTTGTTTGAAAAATCAAAATAATATTAATTTTTACTATGTATATATTTTCATTATATTTCATTCAAATGTATTTCAGTGTTTCATGCATGTGCATTAGAAATAATTGGAACCAATGAAATGGGGGAAATGTTGATCAAGTGCTATCACACCCACTTCCAAAGCTATTCCACTCAAGGATAACCCTAGAGATATCAATGCAAAAGAGAAAGAGATCTTGCAATAGGGTTTTCCTAGGGACTAAATATGATCTAATGAGGGGTTCACCACCAATTTTAGACTTGGAAAAGATAACGAAATGCAAGATGAAATGCAAAAACCTAATTGAATGAAAACTAACACTAAATGACTTAGAAAAGTGGATGAAATGCAGTAGAAAGTTGTAAAATAGAAAGTGTTCACCTGGGAATTTGGAGAAGGAAGAATGGAGGTTTGGAATTCTAAAAAAAATGCTTTTACCACTAACTGGGACTCATTCTCCAAGTTGGGTGATCAATCCAGTTTCTGGGAAACTATGCAGGAACTAAAATCTACCAAAAGAGTATCCTAATATATAGAATATTAAAATTTGACTGGAACTGGGACTCATTCACCAAAAGTGGTGAATAATTCCATTTGGGATTTTTTGCAAATTCAAAATTTGATCCTACTCTTCTTGGTCTGCTCTGTCCTTCTTGATTGGTTTCCATATCTGAATCTTCAATTTTTAATCTATAGGTCTTCTCCAATGTTCTCCAAGGCTTGATGACAACTTTGACAACTTTTCTCCAATATTGCTCCTTAGGAAATATGCAACCTAAACTTGCAAATCACACACAAAGGAGAGGGGAAAATGTTGTTGGGTTAGTGGATAGGGTTTTTCCTTGGTCAAACCCCTTGATAATTAAACCTTGAAATGAAAGAAAATATGAATGGAGAATGATGAATGAACAAAATAAAATGTTGCAACTCACCAAACCCTAGCAATAAGGTGCTGCAAATATGCTTGTTTTGGCTACAATAGATGTGGTTCTTGAATCATGCTTGAATGATGTTGATATTGCATGAAACACTTGCTTGAATCATAAACCCTACATCACAATTGTTAGCACAATAACAAACATGATGGATGAATTCTTTGACATGATGCTTGATACTTGAATGTTCTCTAAAATGCTTGATAATCTACCCTTGAATGAACTTGAATGCTCTGGTGAACTCAATTTTCTATAAGGATCACTTGATTTCTTGATAGGATAGAAATGAGTGAAAGAACCTTGTACTTATACTCAATTATGCAAGAATTCCCAAAATTACAACACTAGAAGCTGAAATTAGATCTAGGACAATAAAATCCCACTAGAAATTTGATTTTGGGCCACACGAGACTCATTCACCAAGCTAGGAAAATGAGTCCCATCAAGCATAATGTATGGGACCAAAAACTAAAAATGCTTAGAAATGTGTGAAAATTTGTTCGGGGCCAAAAGATCTACATGGGACCCATTCGCCCAAGGTGGCGAATGATTCCTAGATCCTTAAATTTGGGACACACAAGCTAGGGACACCTAAAATATGATTGGGTATTGATTGGAGTTAGGATTATCCTCAAAAAGATGCAATAAATGAGGCTTGTGGATACAAAATGGGGCCAAGTAAAGCATAATAAATCCCAATTATTAATGAAAATTCTAGAAAAGTGTGAAAGTGTGTTGCAAAAATTTACACACTCTAAATAAGGAAAGATTAATGTTGATTTTGACTAAAAATAAGTTTATTATGTTTCATTATTTGATAAAACTCTAGAAAAGTGTGAAAGTGTGTTACAACACTTCACAACACTTTGGCAAGGTACCATTAGAATCCATTATTTTACAAGGGCCCAAGACCTAATGTGAATGTTTCAATCACATTACAACACTAAATCAAGGAAACATTAAGCCCAAATCAAAAGGAGGGCCCAAACAAGCCAAAAAAAGTAGAAGGGTTACTTTTCAATGACTACAATTATATATAAATTTTAATTATAAAATTTGAAAAATGAAAATTCTATTATGTTAATATATGTTTTTGTTTGTATTCTTAGCTAATGGATAACTTGGATGAAATAATAGAAATAATAGACCTAACAAATGAGTCAGATGATTGCACACCAATCATTGTGATAGACTTAACAAGTGATAGTGATGAGTATACACCAAACATTTATGCATCAATTACCTCACTGAATAATCGATTGGATCTAATGACTCAATAGATTTGCTCAATATTGGAGAAACAAATGTTGAGGAAATTTTAAACAACATTTCAACTCAATCTATCAAGCTATGGGAGGTTATTCGTACTACTAGCTTGCATGTAAATAGCATCAAAGAGGGAGATATAGTTGCAATGAACCGAGATGTGCAGAATATTCATGCTCTCTATGATGAAGATGCATGCTTCAATGATTTCATAAGAGAGTTATGATACTATGAATATTATGCTAGACATGATATTCATGGTTAAAAGAGGTTTATTTGTTTACAAAAGATAACAATGATTCTTTTTCTTTTTTTGGAAAAAGTGGCGAGCCGCTATAATATATTAAGTATATAAATAAGATAGTACAAAATTATAGTTCTAAAGAGCATATCAGCAAGAAAGAGCCAGTAAGAAAACCTTCGGTTATAGCTCAAAAAGATAAATCTACATTCTTATATCCTACATGTTGATAGCTCAAAATTCAACATTCAACTAATAAAACATCAAATAGCTGATAATTCAAAATTTAGCTTTTACTTTGTAAAACACTTCTATCCCTAAATGATCATATTAAACCCCTAATGGCTAATAATTCCAAATTCAACTCTTTCTTTACTAAATACTGTAAAATCTAACCCAAAATGACCATATTAAAACCCTTACTAATGACCCAAAACTATTACATATAAACCCTTTGAAAAATACTAGAAAAACCCACTAACATTACTAATTACCAGATGACCCAACAACTGAATTTTCATCAATTCCCTCTACCAGCTACAATACTCTTTCGTAAACCATTCTTTCTCCAATTTGTGCTCTTGGAATTTGCAAACGAGAGACCCATCTTGCATTGACACCATTTGAATTTACAAGATTTTTGTTTGCAGCTTGATCGTGGATGCTTGGAACATGACTTGGAGCCCAAGCTGATTGAACTTGAGCATGCATTGAAGTCTAAGCCAATTGAACCTGAGCTTGCATTAGAACCCGAGTGGAATGAACATGAACATTTTGAGCCTTGTCCTGAGTTGGAGCAGGGGAATTTACTCTAAGTTGCAAGTCTAGTTGTAGACTACAGTTCGAAGGAAGCGAAGCTTGCTGTTGGAGGAAAGCCAGAGCATAATATTTTTCCTTTATCTCATATTCAATCACCAAGCATATGCTACATTGATTCTTCCTCAAAACACACAACAATACATTATCGTTCTTGTACTGTAGAGAAAGTCTAATGGTGTCAAAAATATCCTCAAAGCCCTAGCACGTTTGAACAAAATCTCTAGGAAATAACCCACCAATAAACCCATCTCCTGAGAAGAAGTTGTACTATTGGACTACTCGAAGGATAGCATTATCAAGCAAGAATTGAAACCTGATGAATTTTCTATCCAATTCTTTAATTTCATTCAAGGACTAGATTAAATCCAGCGCATTGGAGAGAAAGATGGAAATCACCTGGGATGGAAAGAGAAGGCATCGAGCACGAGGTCTGGTGACTTAAATTCCTAGAATTATGTGGATACATTCTTCTATTCATGCATTATCAACCCTAAGCATCATTTTGAGAGCATCCTTTGTGATGTATTCTTCAATCGGGTTCTCCCATGCTTTGACTGGCAAAGAAACCCTTAAATTCCATGGATGAAGAGCCATACTTGAATAGAGAATTATCACTTCCAATTACCTGTAACAACAACACTTTTTACTACCTGCTTGTTATGAAAATGATTTGTGAAAATAAAAATGGAGGTCACTTTTTTTAAAAACTGGCTTTTGCCTCAAGAATGATGCCTTCTCATAATGACAAGAAATGTGAAGGAAAAAATAATTTTGTAAATGCCAACTCGTGTAAGCCGACGACTGATATATTTGGTGGTGATAATCGCACAGTTGAACATGATTAAAAGGTACTTTTATGATATAAAAAAACAAGGTGACTAATTGTAATGAACCGACGTGATCAAATTCTTATATTTCCAACATCATGATGTGGTAAGAAATGTCCTATAGATATTTTCATTTTAAAACATCATTGTTGCTTTTGGCCTCTACCATGTGCTTTAATTCCAAAACACATCTTACTTTTCATGACTTGTCCATGGTGGAAGCAATGTTGTTGGCAGAAAAATAGAATTATACTCCTTTTAATGACAAATAAAATAGTCTCTAAAAGGTATGCTCTAGCCGATAGTGTTAGGAAACTCTCTCTTTACTTATAATTTCCTTCAGTTGAGGAAAATCCTCCAGATCTAGATTATTGTCCAAGAGAAATAATTTCATTCTATCACAACCCAAATTGGCTAGGTAATCTACTAAATTGTTACCCTCTCTATATACATGAGAAATATGGTAACTCTCAAACTCTTCTAACAAATTCCAAACAATTTGCAAAATACATCTAATAGACCAATTGAAACACGATTTCTCTTTGCAAGCATTTATTATTATCAAAGAATCACCTTCTATATGGATGGCTTTAATTTGAAGATGTTTTGCAAGTAGCAAACCTTGAAGAAGCACTAAATATTATGCCATATTTTTGCTTCCCGAAGGAAGAATTACTACTTTTTTGCCTTAACAACACCTTTTGATAACAATGATTCTTACGTTAACATATTTCAATGAATTTTAAATAAAATTTTCAAATTTCTCAATTCTATCCTATTATATTATATTGGATTAATAAAAATTTATTGTCTAATTTGTTATAAAGTTCAAGTTTCATTATGTATACAAAGCTTTAATTAAATTAATTAATTAATAATAATTATATTACAATGTCTCTAGGATTTCGTAAATCAAATTGCTTCAGTGATCATTGAATAATTGTACTTAAAACAAAGAATATGAAATAGTATTAATTCCAAGTATTTATTATCCAATAACATATTTTAATTTAATAAATTGCTTTTATATCTATAGAGAATATAAATTTTAATCAGTTAAACAACTATCTCTCAATTACTTGTTTTATTTCAAATTCAAATTTGAATCACATTTATTTTATTTATGTTTTCAAAATCCTTTTAAATATTTAGATCAAGTAATATCAAAACTGTAACCTTATCCCTAACCATATATCTAAAATGTAAACCTTAAAATAATATATAACCTAACTCTAGCCCAATTATAGTACAAATATGGTTAGTGTTGTGAATAAAGTTAATATAGGGTTAAATTTATGGTTAGGCTTAAATTTTGGTTAGGGTATTAAAATTTTGGGTTATAGTTAGGGCTATGATAAATTTAAATACAATAATAGACAAGTTTAAGGTTAGCAAAAATATAATTAGGGTTAGGATTAGGATTCGATGTACGGTTAGACTTATGATTACACTTAGGGATAAAATTATGGTTTGAGTTTACTATTTGTGTTAGAGTTAGGGTTAGGCTTATATTTTGAGTTTTTTTTTTTTAAATAAAGTTATAGTAGGGTTTAGGGTATACAATTAGGTTTAGAGTTATATTTATGGTTTAGATTAAATATGGGATTATGGTTAGGGTTTACGCTTATAGTTCAAAATTTAGTTTGGGTTAGGGTATTCACAATTGTAATTGTAATTCCAAGCTTTATCATAACCCAACTTACTTATAAAATAATTATATTAAATTATTTTTTTTGCATTCTAGATAATTTTTTTATGGAATAGACATCATATATGCATAATTTTATATTTATATTCTCGCTTAATTTAAACTATTAAATGTCGTATTTTAGCAATGGGTCGACCAAAAAAATAATTTCCAATTTGAAGAAAAAAAAGAATACAAAAGAGAGTATCATCATGAATATCAAAGACGACGAAAGGAACAAATGACTAATGCAGAGAAGGAAGCACATAAAAATAATGGAATGATGTAGACTGGAAAAGATACACATGAAGAAAATTTGAGGTGACAACAAAGCAATTAGAAGATGAAAGTAGGATACAAAAAAATAGTAACCAAAACATAGGTGACCATACAAGTCCACACAAACCGTTTTCACAAAGATAGGAAAGGAAAGAAGTTGAAGAAAATATTGAAAATCTTAATAGAAATACATGCCAATGAACATCTAAACAACACTCTCATTTTGAGCAAGAGCAAAGAGAACAAAATATTCCACAACTAGGGGAGAATAGAGGAAATGTAAATAAACAAAATATTCAAATTAATATCAACTAAGAACCTTCTAGATAAGTTGTAGTCACCAGAAATGTGATATATCTACCAAGAACGCTACATTGGAATAAAATTATTTTGCATGCCACAAGGTCAAGTTTCAATAGATGTAGACAGGAAAATGCGAAAAAAATATTTTTAGATGCCAACAATATGGATCTCGGTCCCCAATCAATTGAAGTTGCAAACCTCACTCAAGTTGAAGAAATGCTGATTGCATGTGTCATTCCAATCTTGCAAGTGACACATGCAATCGGGGGATAGTTTAAATACAAAGGCCACACAATAAGCATTCCTCAAAATATAGAAAATGTGTCCAAAAAATACCGCATCCTATCAAAGATCTCCCCTTTATTATTGTTAATAGAAAGGATCAACGTGGCACCAATTATAAGTTCACGGTTAACAAAGAATGAGTACATAAAGCACTTTAGTACAAAATTGAACATGACAAGTTCTATTTGGTGTTACTATTGATGAAAATGCTCTTGACGATATATCAATAGACTCATATCAAAATAATTTCAAGAAACTTGGAACAATACACATGGTTTCATTCAGATCTCAACCATGTTGTACATGTTTGTCCATTGATTGAAATAGATGTGTAGTAATGAAAAAAGCATCCTTTTTCCTTAATTTGAGAATAATTGTCATTGAATTAACCTAATTTTACCTAGGTCTAATGTTGTAATGTTTTGTACACATTCACATTGATCTTGGGCCCATTTTTAATAAAATTCACCTAAATTGTACCCTATTTATGGTGTTGTAAAGTGTTGTAACACACTATCACACTTATCTAGGGTCTCATTAATTTATTATGGTTAATTAGATTTAATTAGCCCCTTTAATTCAAATTTAAGCCTTATTTGTTACACCTTATGAGGATCCATCCCGACACCCATAATTCAAATTGTAAAATATTTAATTTGGAAAATTTGAGGTCCTATAAATTGAATCTAGGACCCATTAACCACCTATGGAGAATGGGTCCTCCCTCTATAGAACCCCCCTTTCTTTGCACATTTGACATGGGTTTTTGATGTTTTTTCACTCCCACAAGGCAAGGTCTTGGAAACTTGTGCCATGACCCATTCACCCCAAGTGGAAAATGAGTCCTCCCTTAATGAGGACCCCCTTTTTGAGTATGGTTCTGATGGGATTTAATAATATTCATTTCCAAATCTAGTATCAGCTTGAATTATTTGAATTTCAGGGTTAATCTCCAGATTTAGTATAAATAAGGGGTTAATTCACATTGTTTCTCCTATCAAGTTTACAAGAGGCCTAAGCATTCAAGTTTTCAACCATTAGAGAATTACACAAGCATTTCAAAGGAATTTTAAAGAAAATTATCAAGAGCTTATTGCAACAATTCAAGATCATTTCATCATGTTAAGGCTTTAGTGAATTCCTAAAATTTGTTGAGCTTAGATTGCCAATGTAGCATTGAAAATCTAGTTGCATGCATTGTTATACATCTTATTCAAGGATCAAGATCTACATTCTTCATGGCCACTACATGTTATTTTGCAGATTTACACTCCAAGACAACATCCAAGGTATCATCAATTACATATTTCACATTTCATGTTCCATGCTTCAATTTCCTTATTTCATCATTTGGTTTTATTACCTAAATGGGGTTTGACTTAGACAAACCCCTATTCACTAAGAATCAACAAATTTTTCTTCCCTTGAATGTGTGTTTGCAAATATAGAGGTCGAAGATCAAGTGGGAAAGAAGTTTGAAGCAAAATTACAAAAAATTTCTAGTTACAAAGTTGACCAATTCATAGTGTAAGAACAAAGAATTGAAGTTACAAAATTTATTACAAGTTTTTGAGAGTTGACAACCAGGGATCAGAGTGTGCGGACATCAAGGAAAATAACCAAAATCCTAGTTTCAGGAACCCTAATAGGGACCCATTCACCACTAAAGGCGAATGAGTCCTTGGTGCCCTAAAAATAGGCTTCTTGCAACAAGGTACACATCATTTTGAGCACTAAAAATGTCCCTCATAGTTGTTATAATAGTTAGGGTTATTTTTTTATTGTTATTTGCATTTTATCACACACAAAATTATATAGTATTAGGGTGAAAAGCATAGTGTTTCATCATCTTGATCAATTTATTTTGGGTATGTGTAGGATCATCATGGAAAAAACAGACCCTTAAGTGGCGATGAAAATTCAAAAAATCAGAGTTAGGCAACTTGACATACAAATTTGAATAAGTTATCTATATTATTTAAAAAATATGTAAGAATAGAATCTATAGCAAATTGAATGTAGTTTCTAAACTACTAGGTTTTTTTTTTTTTAAACTATTTGATGAAAATTTGAAATTTCAATGCAATAGTTATTAAATTTCAGGGAAAAAATAAGAAATCGGTGTTTTTCTGACGACCCTAACCATAATAAAATGATAATATTTAGTTATAATATTTTAGATATAAGTAGAGGACTCATGTCTCAATTTGATGCATCTTTTTTTGTAATTTTTTTCCAAGTAAATAATTAATTATGAATTTTTTATTACAACTTTTAAAAAATATAAAAACTCATATGTTTGACCACCTTAACTTAGTCAAAACTTCATTAAATTCAAAAAAAAATTAAATCCTATAGTATGTGAAGCATAAAATATGATGCATGTTTCAGATTCAAAAGATGTGATACTGTTTGAAAGCTATAGATTTTTTTCAATCAGCCTATCAATCAAGACTTAAGTCGTAATTCAAATAGAAAATGAATAATAATTATTTATTAAATTCAAAGTAAAGCATAATTTATATTGGTGGAAAGCTGAGAACCTCCTTTAAAAACCCTTTTCGTTTCATCAATTTTGGGTAAAAAAAATTCGTCAGCCACATGGGCCATCATATCACTTACATACCACTACTTTTTGGCCCATCATGATCCTACACATACCCTTTTGGTAGACCCTATTTTCCCCCTAATCATTAATGGTGAATCGGATGACATATTAAATATTGCAATTTTTTGATTTTGAAGTCTTTCATTGCATCCTAGCTTAGATATTGCACTCATTTGCATCTCATTTGCATTGAATTAGATCTCATTTAAGGTTTCTTTCTTTGCATTTAAAACTTGCATCTCATTTAGGGTTTAGATTTGTATTGTTTTGCATCTCTCTAAATCTGAAAAATACAAAAAAATAGTCATTGTGTATATCATTTAGATCTCATAAAATTGCATTTGAAAATATAAACAAAATTGCATTCCAACCTAGGTCTCTGCATACATTATTTCATTGCATTTTCGCATCACATTTCTAGAAAATTTGAAACTGAAACTTGCTACCTCAGACCTAGAACTGAAAGAAATTATTGAGAGCTTGCAAATAATTCAAAAACAAATTAAAAAAACCCTAATCAAGGACCCATCCACCTTTACTGGCGAATAAGTCCCTAATCAAGTCAAACTTGGACCTTCTGGCATCTAAAAAAGCATTAAAAATCACTCAGAAATCAGCAAAAACATCTCAAAAGTACCTAACCAAGAACCATTCGTACTTACTAGTGAATGACTCCTTGGAGATCCTGATTTGCATTTTTTGGAAATTAAAATCTCAGTTTTAGGCTTTTGTTTGCTACTATTACTTTCTTATTTCTATTTATTGATTTGTTGTTGCATCAAATTCACTGTATATAGCTTAAATTGCTTCATTTAGTGTATTGTCAAAAATCAAGATTACATTCATGTAGACATAAAAATAATCTTGATTAAAATCATGCATTATGCATCATACATCTAATCTCGCTTTAATTAACATCCAATTCCTCTATTAATCAAATAAAGCCATTTATTGATTAATTCACTAATATTCATCATGTTTGATTAAATAAATCAATTTATTTAATTAAAGCCCTCAAGGTCTTCTTATTTGATTTAATAAATCAAAATGATTTAAAACAAATATCATAAATCCCTAAAATTCCTCCAAGTTAATTAATCTGAATTAATTAACCTCTAATCACCATTACCCATCCTCTAGGTTTTGACTCAACCTGGGTCAAACCTAAACCCTTGACTAACCCACCCACTTGCACCTGAAATTCATTTTAATTAATTATGTAATTACCCCTATTTTCCCTCACAAGGCATATTCCCAAGGAATATTCCTTCATTTACTCCACTTATTTGACTTTTTTCCCCAACCCATTTCCCTCCAAAATGTATCAACCACATTCATTTAATGACTCTTACAAAGCCATTAATCTCTCTTACACCTCTCAAATCCTAAACCACTTGCACATTCTCCAAAATGTGCTCATTCCTCCTCCACTAGAATGTTGACAAGTGGCACCTTGTCATTGGCTCATGTTTAGTCCCACATTCCTCCCATCTCTCCATCTTTCAAACCCTCAACCTATAAATACAAGGCACTTCTACTCCACAATCCATCTACAATCTTGGGAATTTGCACTATAGCCACTTGCATCTTCATCATCATCTAAAGCTTATCAAAAGGGGTTGGGAAAGGGCTACTTTCCACATCAAAGTAGCACCAATCCCCCTATGGGATGATGGTTTGAGTGGTTTAGGGATAGATTTCATGTTTATCTTGCTTGTAGTTTCATGTTAGTTTGATAATGTTATCATTTCCTTTACATTTGCTCAAAAATTTCATGGGGAATTTTTTATCTCATTTGTTCAATATTGACTAATTTAACTCATATTTGTCAGTCTTTGATCAATGTAAATTTTAGTCTTCACAATTCAAACATTTCATTTTTTGTTTATTGTGCGTAGTGTAATTAGTAAATTGCCTTGTTTAGAATATGAAAATTGCATAGCTTACTATTTCATGATAGCATGTTTTCTTTTCAAGTATTTAGTGTTCATAGAGTATCACATGGCTTGTATGATTCTATTTTCCCTACTCGTGAGCATAATTTAGGAAAACAAAATAAAACCTCTAAAAATCATGTCAGATACCCTCCTAGTATCTATCAGATTAATAAGAATGTCATAACACGAGAGGATGCAAGAGACAATAATAACAATCATACTTGTTCTTCTCCGGATACCTCTCCTATTAGTGACGAAGGTATCTTGGTGAAAGAAGATACAATCATTGAGAGTCTTGATTGTCCCTCTCCTCCTCTCCCTTGGGAAGATATTATGATGCAAGAAGATGGGATCATAGACATAATTCTAAACATCACCTTACCTAGTCTGCATTCATCCCTTTCTTGTGATAATGTTTTAGTGAAAGAGGATGAAATCATAGATAACCATGAAAATCATTTTTTTCATTCTCCTAATATCCCTCCTTGATGTGAAGAAGATAGTTTGGTGTTAGAAGATACACCTATTAAGAGTCATGAGAATCTTGTTACTCCCTTCCCTAGTGCTCCTATCATTTGGAAAGATCTATTTGGTAGGAATGAAAAACATAGTTGTCCTTCTCTTGATTCCTCCCCTATTTTTGATGAAGCTACTTTACAAAATCTACCATGGAATGTGGTGAACATCCTAAAATATCTCCTACTAGGGTAGATATTATGGAACAAGAGAATGAGACCTTAGAGAAAAAGGATGACATCATAGACAATCATAACAATCAAATTGGGCCTTCTCCTAATATCTCTACTATTGGTAAAGAAGATATTTTGATTGATGAGAGTCATGAAAATCCTATTTGTCTCTCATCCCCTTGGGAAAACATTATGGAACAAGAGAATTCCATCATTGATAAGAAAGACAATACAACCATTGATAACTCCCTTACTTGTGATGAAGTCATTTTAGAATAACCATCCATTGAATGTCATGAACATCTAGTTTTTAGTTCTCCTAAAAACTCTCCTCCTAGGGAGGATATCATGGTGGAAGAAAATGAGAACATTGAAAATAGTAATTCGTTAGGTGTAGATGGTGAAGTGACATTAGACTGCCCTTCATTAGAAATACATCAAACTGAAACCATTGAGGTTATGAATGCACACATGTCTGTTAGATCCCCTTTGATTATTGGACCTCCTAAATAACCTGTGGGACATCCTAAAAATCCTCTAATTATTTACCCACCCTCACAACAACCACAAAATCAAAAGAAACTTGTCCTCATCCTTGAACCACCTAAGAATATTGTTTCACAGTGACCGATTATAACACTGTTTCTTATACATATAACACTAGGAACAATCTACAACTAAGACAACCAACTCCAACATCCCTCACATTGCCTAACCCTATCTTACCTAATCCTCCTTGTTTTCCTTTAAAAAGCAGAAAGGAGTACGATCTTGTTGAACAACTAAATAATAATCCTACTAAGATATCCTTATGGGAGCTCAATCAAGCTTCCCCTCATTATCATAGCATGCTTCAAAGTGCTTTACAAAAAGTTCCAACTATTCCTAATGTGCAATCAAATGATTTGGTAGCTGAAATTCAAGCTATAACATGAAACAACTTAGACATTACTTTCCATCAAGATGAGTTACCTTCCTTACAAAGTCAGAAGAAACATGAAGCCTTCAATATAATAGTCTAGGTTCATTGAATCATGATAAAATGAACCCTTGTTGACAACTGTTCATCCCTGAACATGTGTAGTGTGAGCCTTTTGGAAAAGATCAAAATGAGTAAGAGTGATATTAAACTTGATTCTTTATCTATCTGTGGATTTGATAATATAGGAAAAAAACTGCTCAGAGTCATCACATTACATATTAAATTTGGAAAAGTAACATTACAAACTCAGACCCATGTTATGCCTAATGATATTTCTTCCAATCTCCTCTTAAGAAGACTATTTATTTATGCAATGAATGGGGTGCCTTCTACCCTCCATCATGCAATGAAGTATGTCTATAACAACAAATTTTACACACTCAAGGCCAATCATGAACCTAAATTTTTTTTGATTACTGAGAGAGAAGGATGAGATCCTTTAAAATTATGGGAATCAATTGCAAAAGTGGAAGTCACAAAGGAAGACAAGCACAAGTAGAAAATTGATGAAGTCACTAAGCTATTGGAAGATGATTGGGGTTTCTTAGTTTTCACACCAATATTCATGGGAGAATACAAGATCATAAAAAAATATTCTGAAAAGGGAAAATAAAAATTAGTATTGTCAACACAAAATTCAAAAGCATCCACCTCAACCACTTTACAAGAAGAAAATACACAAAAAACTTTGATGAATTTGATCATGAGCAACCACCAAACCGGAAAGAAATGAAAAATATTTATGGAAGAGTTTATGAACTTATGAGACAACTTGGTTATAGTGGAAAAGGATGTGGTGCTAGAGAATAAGGTATATGTGTCCCTATAGAACCTAATACACAAGAAAAAACTTGTGGTCTTGGTTATTATCATTTAATAAAAGTCAAACCATCAAACAAGCCTTCACTTAATAGCAACACTATTACAAAAGATTCTTCCAAGACAAGTTTAACTTTGGTGCATGCTGAATTGATAGATACTAAATGTGGAAATATCTCATTAGATAGGCATCAAGTAGATACTTTTCCTACTCATTATACACAATAACAATATTTGTTGCTCCTTTCCATGTAATAGTCATAGGATCATAGGATACTCACTATTGCATGTTTTACATTCATTATAGCAAGGAGTGGCATACCATGATCCATCCTCAGCTCATCCTTGTCCTGCACTCAAGGGGGCAAAGGGATAGGTAGCTTCATCTTCATATGACACTTATCATTGTCTCTTGTGGCTAGTTGACCACCTTCCATGTATTTATAAGAGAAAGCTTGGGATGTGGACTACATGCCTTAAGTTTTCTCGCATGTGACATACTTTCCTTTCTAGGTTTAGCATTGTATTTTGGGGGCAACCCTTCCTTCCTATTTCATTGTGTTGCTTTATTTTTGAAACATATGACTTGGCATAGGGTTTTCCAAGGAAATTTCTCATGTATTAGGAAAAAACATTGGCTACTTTAAAGCAATTTCTCACAACAATGGTGTAGCAACCGCTTTAAAGTGGGGGCATACATTGATGACATATTTTGACACGTTCTTTTCTTTGTGGTTTAATTGGGTTTGATATCCTCCAAGAGTGATAGTTCTAAGTATATGATCTCCCTTTGTGGCATGATGTGAAATGAGAGGCATCCCATAAGTGGTGATCTAATATTCTTGACTTTTCCTCTCTTGGAGACATTAGGCACGATGTTTCCTAAGAAGAAAACCTTACATGAACAAAGAAAAATCCTCTTTAACAAAAATTCATAGACATGACATTTAAAAACATAACAAAAAGCATTGCATTGCGGTGCCTTATTGAAGTTATCAGGAGGATAGCTTTGATATGGTTTGTATGATGGGAAGCTGACACACTGGCATGAATTTTTCATTGTATAGTGAGAAGCCGACACACTGGCATGCTTTCTCACTAAACCATCTCATTGTCAGGACAACTCACCTAGTGGACAGATTGAGGTTCCACTACCCCAGAGTGAGCACACATGATTGGGACAACTCACCTAGAGGAAAATTGAGATTCCACTACCGTAGAGTGAGTAGTGTATGTTACAAACAAACAACCCTATTCCACATCACATTGAAATAATTGTGCTTGAGCCTCTATTTTTCTTTATTTTTATTGTCCTTTGACAAGGTATGGTTATGTATCTTTGTTATTTTTGCATACTTAAGTGTCTTGAATGTCTACTTTTTCCTTATTTAATTTGGGAATAATTGTCACTGAATTAACCTAATTTTTCCTGTCTAATTTTGTTATGTGTTGTACACATTCACATTGATCTTGGGCCCCTTTTTAATAAAATGCACCTAAATTGTACCCTATTTATGGTGTTGTAAATTTTTGTAACACACTTTCACACTTATCTAGGGTTTGATTAATTAATTGTCGTTAATTGTCGTTAATTAGCCCCTTTAATTCAAACTTAAGCCTTATTTGTGACACCTTCCAAGGATCCATCCTGACACACATAATTCAAATTGTAAAACATTCAATTTAGAAACTTTGAGGTCCTAGAAATTGGTGCTAGGACCCATTCTCCCTAGGTGGAAAATGGGTCCTCCCTCTATACGACACCCCTTTCTTTGCACATTTGACATGGGTTTTTGATGTTATTTCACCTCTCAAAGACAAGGTCCTGGAAACTTGTGCTAGGCGCCATTCACCCTAGGTGGAAAATGGGTCCTCCCTTAATGAGGACCCCCTTTTTGAATTTGATTCTAGCAGGATTTTAATAATATTCATTTCTAGAGTTGGTGTCGACTTGAATTGTTTGAATTGTGGGGTTAATCTCTAGATTTAGTATAAATAATGGGTTAATTCACATTATTTCTCCTAGAAATTTTACAAGAGGCCTAAGCATTCAATTTTTCAACCATTAGAGCATTACAAGAGCATTTCAAAGGCATTTCAAGAGAGATTATTGCAACAATTCAAGATCATTTCATCATGTTAAGTGTTTAGTGCATTCCTACATGTTGTTGAGCTAAGATTGTCAATGTAGCATTGAAGATCTACTTTCACGCATTATTACACATCTTATTCAAGGATCAAGATCTACATTCTTCATGGCCACTACATGTTAGTTTGAAGATTTACACTCCAAGACGATATCCAAGGTATCATCAATTATATATGTCATGCTTAATGCTTCAATTTCCTTATTTCATCATTTGGTTTGATTACCTAAACAGAGTTTGACATAGGCAAACCCCTATTCACTAACAATCAACAATTTTTCTTCCCTTGAATGTGTGTTTGTAGATTTTTAGGTCAAAGATCAAGTGGGGAAGAATTTTGAAGCAAACTTACAAAAGTTGTCAAGTTGCAAATTTGACCTTCATGGTGCAAGTACAAGAATTGAAGCTACAAAATTTATTACAAGTTTTTGAGAGCTAACGTCAGGGATCTGAGAGTGCATACATTAAGGAAAATAACTCAGATCTCAGTTTTAGGAACCCTAATAGGGACCCATTCTCCACTAAAGTTGAATGAGTCCTTGGTGCCCTAAAAATAGGCATCTTATAGGAAGGTACACATCATTTTCAGCTCTAAAAAATTCCTTCATAGTCTCTATAGCAGTTAGGGTTAAATTTTGATTGTTATTTGCATCTTATCACACATAAAATTACATAATACTAAGGTGAAAAGCATTGTGGTTTATCATCTTGATCAATTCATTTTGGTAAACCCTATTTTCACCCTAGTCAAGTGAGAGTAATATTATTGACCACACTAATGTATTGATGGCATTGAAACCACCAAACGCATAGAGGGAAATGGAACTAATACATGCATGGGTGAACAATCTGACCATAGATCCAACTACGTTAAATGAGTATGTAACAATAGCTTTGCTTGATATGACATTTCCAACATCGTTCCATGATGGAAGATGTGACAGGTTGGAACCTCGACTCAAGAGAGTACATCTACACATGTTTGTGAAGCATCTACTTTGTTATAGAGATAATCACTTTGGTAAGCATCTAAGATTCTGGTATTTCATGATGAATATGATTATGAGACATCATTCCCAAAGTTTGTTTGTAGCGTTTGTCAAAAAAAGTATATAGGAAATGCCCATAACAATAAAAAATCTTCATGAACACATGGATAACATGACAAACTCTCATTTTACAGATAAATTGATGTGATTTGGAACCAGTTTGAGAGGTACTAGATCATATTGGAAAAAATCTCAAGTAGAGTTTATAGGCATGCTTCATCAGATAGACACACCTACAATTTTTTTTCACTTTGAGTGTAGGTGATTTGTATTGGCCTAATTTACATGCATTAATGCCTAGAAAACCACCAAATAATCCACATGAAGCACAAGCATGGCGAAATATAAATGTCATCGACTACCCTCATATTGTAGTACAATATATGCATTTATACCACACATGCTTTAGAAAGGAGATACTTGAAAAAGGCATGAATGTTATAGATTACTAGTGCAAATATTAGTGCCAACATAGAGGTTCAACACAAGTTCATGGGTTCATATGGATTAACGGAGCACCAGATATGGATAAAATTGATTGAGAAAATTAAGATCAACGAAGTAATGTTGAAACTTATTTACACTATATCATTCATGCATAGAATCGTAGACAAGATATGCATCAGTGGAACATACAGGTATGTTTAGAATAAGTTAAAATTATATACCTAATCAGATATATATCTAGTTATTTTCAAAAATAATTATCAGATTACATACTATGTTATAAATTGTAGGCATTCTATGCAATTTTTATGAACATCCATGCAAAAGGAACACTAGATAGTTCACAGACACAAATTTTGGCATCAATTATGATGAGATACTTAACATTGTTGAGAGACACACGATGTGTACAAAGGGTTCATGTCCAAGAAAAAGGGTAGGAAAACTTCTCTATAAGTAAATATATTGTTATATATTTTTATTTGAATTATTGTACATAATTTACTATTGTATTTAAGTACTAAATTTAAAATATATTGTTTTTTATTTTGAAATAAAGGTATAATGATCCATGGTAATTAAACTTAGATGTTTCAAAAGTATATGAGGATATAAAAAATAGTGAAAAAAGATTCACACCATTAAGAAATTATGAGAGGTTGAATACTCACAATCAATACATACCCCAAATATGGAGAGAAAATATTGATTGGCAACCTGTTATATCCAAACATGTTGTAGTTAAATATATCACAAAGTATGCAGCCAAAGTAGAGAAGAGATATGAAACATACCACCAGATGTTGATGTGTCTAGCAAACATAGAGAACCCTGATGAATTAGTTGCAAGAGCTTATAAGAGGCTTCCCATTGAAACAATAATTGAAAGGGATATTGGAGCTCAAGAAACAAGCCACATGCTCTTGGAACTTCTACTAGCAGAGAATAGTAGAAAGTTTTTCAACTTAAATGTGTAAAATGAGGTCTTGAAATGTGTGGTTTTAAATAATGAAGATGTCAATGAAGAACAAACCATATCATTTATTGAAACATACAAAAATAGGCCTTTCAATATGAAAGTTGTATCACTTATCCACGTAGATAAATCATGGATATATAATCAAAAAATAAAAGGAGATTCAAACAAATGGAATATTAGAGAAACTACTACCATGGTAAGAGTGTTTCCTAGATTTTATTCGATTCCAATATGTGGCTCTAAAAAATGGAAAGACTTGTTTTTTAAGTTGATACTTTACAAACCGTTTTGAGACGTTCAAAGGGATCCATGACAATTAATCATCAATCCTCCATGGAATTTACAATGAACAACACCTTTTGAAGATAAAGGCATCCTTATTGACTCTGATTGTAAAGTGAATGTTAATGGTGAAGGAACCACAATAGAACATGAATGGGAAATTATACCTTGACTTCATCGTGGCCAAATCCTACAAGTCCCAGAGATAGTTATGTTGAGATGAAGAGATATAGATCGGTAGACATATTGGTGTCATGGATTTAAAGGTTAGGATTATAAAAACAAGGCAATAAATTTTATTAACAACATGAAAGTTAATGGTTGCCTCATTCATGACAATATTCCACAATGTGTTGACTACACAAATATCAGTGAGAAACAACATAAAGTTGTCAACATGACCACATCGTGCATTACCAATCAAATGAAAATAAATTGCCCCTCTACATGATAATTCAAGGAACTATAGGAACATGTAAGTCTTATGTGATTGGTGTCATTACTCAAGCACTAGAAAATTTATCTTCTCCCAAAAAATCTGTATTTCTACTCATGCCTACTGGAGTTGCAACATTCAACATCGATGCTTCTACTATTCATTCAAAGCTAAGAATTCCAAAAGAGATTTCAATGAACTAGAAGGGACAAGACTTACAACTTTCCAAGAAGAAATGTCATATGTCAAACACATATTGATAGATGAAATGAGTTTCCTTGGAGAGAGATTGTTTGAACACATAGATTCCAGGCTTCAACAAACATTCCCAAAAATGCTAATCAAATTTTTGGAGGTGGGTTCTAGATTCAAATTGCTAACATTGTTAACTTTACATTAGGGAATTTTTTATTCAATTATATTATAGTTCCTTCTATACAAATTCATGGTTATCAATTTAATTAAATATTTTATAATTAGGCATATCTATGATTTTACTTTGAGACTTTGCACAATTATCTCCAATAAATGATAGGGCTCTATATGAAAGAAAAAGATGAGCAAAGCTACTATGGGAAGAATTCAAAAATGGTTGTTACATTAAGTCATATTTTTTGACAAGATGGATAGAACCAAGAATAACAAAGATTTTGTCAAATTCTAACAAACATTAAGGATGTGAACCCTACAATCGATGATTGGATGTTGCTTATGTCAAGATCAAATGTAAGAATCAATACATCAAAGAACGAAGAATTTAAAAGTAGTATTCATCTGTTCTCAACAAATGAAAATGTTCACAACCATAATAGAAGAAAATTATATACATTGTCAGATCCTATTGCACAAACCGTTGTCATAAAATCCAAAAGTTTGAGTGTCATTAAAGGATGTGGGAACGATGAACTCAATATGGAATTGTAATACAAGATTAATATTAACATCGAACTTATGGATAGAATCAAGACTTGTAAATGGAGCACTTGGATATATACGAAATATTGTATATTCACCTGGCATTGCACCATCACAACCACCATCATATGTACTTGTTGAGTTTGGTAGCTACTCTGAAATATCATTTGATGATCTCAATCTACGTATAGTACCAATTACACAAATTCAAAGGGGAAGCAAAAAATAGATACCATTATGATTAGCTTGGGTTTTGAGAATACACAAGTCGCAAGGATTAACACTCCAAAAAACTATAATTGATATACGACTCACTGAAAGACTCAAATTGACACTTGTAGTGATTTCTCATGTAAATTATTTTAAAGGACTACAAATTATGTCACCCTTCACATATGATAGATATGAAAAAATGAAGAAAAGAAAACAACTAGCGAAGAGGAAAGTAGAACAAGAAAGGTTAAAAGCCTTAGAAATGAATTAATTTGGCAAATATTGTTAAATTAATAATGAATTTACCATTTTAATCTTCAATGTAATGTGTTCAATTATTATTTCTATTTTTTTGTAATGACTTCATTAAATTAAATAAACCTTTATTCTAATATGTAAATGCTCCATATTATAATTAATAACATTATATATTTAAATATATAACATTTTAAGGTATATCTTAAATAATAAAAAAAAATTAAAAAATATTAGTATGATAATTATTTTTTAATTAAAATTATAATATAGTACTAATACTATATTAATATATATTCTATATTTGTTAAAATTATAATATAATAATAATAGAATTAATGCTTTAATTGTTGGGATTTCACCCAACTCTCGTGCCTATTTCCATTCCTTACCAAGTGCCCACGCCAACAGACATTCCTACTCGCGGTGCGGCGGTGTCCACCATGAGACCGCGGCCTCTCCTTTCACTAACCGCGGTTGAGCGAGTTAACCGTCTGAGCGGTGTTACCGTTGTACTATGGTCCATCTTCAAGCAGTCCGCGGTTCTGCGGTTTCCTCACTCTGTCTTCACTACGACACCACGGCCTATCTGTTTGCTATCTGTGGTTGAGCGGTTAACCGCCAGATCGATGCTACCACTGTCCCGCGGTTACCTTCCTAACCACCCACGGTGGCGCGGTGTCCTCCATTGCACCGTGGCTTGACTATTCACTGACTGCATTAATTTGGTTTCCGCGGCCCCACGGCCTATCTTGTGTCCCCTCACGGTGGAGCGGTAACCACTGCGATACCGCTGGTCAATTTGTTTGCTCCCGTGGTAGTGCAGTTTTGTTTCTTTTTGACAGCAGTTTTTTGTGAGATGCAAGCTGGTGAATACTTATTCAACAAGACAATATTTAATATGTTTTGGACATGATTTGATGGCATAATTTAATTGTCATTAATATTGTATTTAATTTGTCTTGCCGTGACTTTTTATATATGTCTGATATGGTTGTAAATTTTTGTAAGGTGAAAAAATTAACTTTGTTGAGAAGAAGCAAGAATATCAACTGTTGTTCTATGTTCATAATAGGATATATATTTTCTATGTTAAATTTTATTTTTGGTCTCTACCTCTTTTCCTTCACGTGGTATCAGAGTAGGTTCTCCATAACTAAAAATTGTCTTAGAGTGTCTAAAAAAATGGTTGCAAGCACAAGCTTGAGTTATCCCCAAATTCCTCGGTTGAATGGGAAAAATTATGATTACTGGTCTATTACTATGAGAGCTTTATTTTGTTCACAAGATTTGTGGGAATTTGTTGAAAATGGTTTTCCAGAGCCAGCAAATGCTGCAACATACAATGTTCTGACTCAAGCAGAGAAAGACTTGCTGAAAGACAACAAGAAGAAGGATTCAAAAGCTCACATTTTTATTTTACAAGGAATGCATGAGAGCATTTTTCCAAGAATTTCAGTTACAACCAGGTCCAAGAAAACATGGAACATTCTACAAATTTCTTATCAAGGAATGGAGAAAGTTAAAACTGCAAAGTTACAAATACTGAGAAGAGAGTTTGAGACTATGTATATGAAGGATAATGAGTCTGTAGATTCATATTTCACTCAGATAATTGGACTGGTGAACTAGATAAGAACACATGGTGAGAACTAGAAGATGTCAAAGTGGTAGAGAATATTTTGAGGTGTTTACCCACAAAATTTGAATCAATTACAGTAATTATAGAGGAGACAAAGGACCTCAGCCAGTATTCAGTTGATGAGCTTTATGCTTCACTCATTTCTCATGAGCACAGGCTCAGCAGAACAACTAATATGTCATTGGAGAATGCATTCAAGACACAAGCTTCAATTAACCAAGGAAGAGGCAGAGGAAGATCAAATTACAGAGCAACGGGAAGAGGTTTCAATAGAGGTGGAAAAATAGCCCGTCAAGTTCAAGTGGAAGAGGCAGCAGCCAAAACCCATTTCAAAATCAACCACAAGGTCAAAGGTATGAAAAATCTCAAGTCCAATGCCATTACTGTAAAAAAATTGGAAATTATATGAATGAGTGTAGGAAGAAACAATATGACATGGGTAGACAAAATGTAAATTTTACTAAAGAGAGTCAAGAACAAAGACCAGAAAAGAGTACAATGTTTTTGGCCTGTAATATAGCACAAGCTAGTGAAAAAGACGTTTGGTTCTTAGACTCAAGCTGTAGTAATCACATGACAAGAAATTTAGAGTTATTCACAAGTCTAGATGAGAATATTAAGTCTGATGTCGCCATGGGCAATGACAACAAAGTGTTAGTTAAAGGAAAGGGAAATTTTAATATTCTAACCAAGCAGGGGGAACAAAAATATATCTCAGATGTGTATTTCGTGCCAGGTCTAAAACACAATTTGATGAGTTTAGGACAGTTAGTTCAAAAGGGTTATAGAGTGACTTTTACAAATGATATGTGCACAATTTTAGACAAATACCCAAGTAGTCAGTTAATTGCTAAGATTAAGATGACAAACAACAGAATGTTTCATTTGAGAATTCAGCTAGATTTGAGTACAAACTATGCACAAGCACAAGAGGTATCACCTGTTACTCAAACTATCTTTCAGGCAGAAGTAAAAGATGAAAACTGGCTGTGGTATTTAAGATTTGGTCATTTGAATTTTGGTGGTCTGAATTTGCTTCATAGGAAGAGTATGGTTAAGGGAATACCATTAATTGAAAAACCTGAGAGAGTTTGTGAAGGGTGCATTCTAGGAAAGCAGCATAGAGAGTCTTTCCCAGTAGGGAAATAAACAAGAGAAAAAGCCCATTTAGAAATTGTTCATTCAGATCTTTGTGGTCCAATGCAAACACCTTCAATAGGTGGTAGTTTTTATTTTCTGACTTTTATAGATGATTATTTAAGGAAGACATGGGTTTATTTCTTAAAGCACAAAAGTGAAGTATTTTTAATTTCTTCCGTCAGTTTAAATCTCTTGCTAAAAAATAGAGTGGTCATTTCATTAAAGTGATGAGAACAGATAGAGGAGGAGAATACATTTCAAAAAAAAATTTAAATTTCTACAGAGATCATGGTATTCACAAGCAGTTCACAACTAGATACACACCTCAACAGAACGGGGTAGCTAAGAGAAAGAACAAAACGATAATGGAAATGGCTAGGAGCATGCTGAAAGCCAAGCATTTGACAAATGAATTTTGGGTTGAAGCTGTATCATGTGCAGCATACATAATGAAAAGATGCCCAACAAAAAGTGTCATGAATATGATCCCTGAAGAAGCGTGGACTGGCAAAAAACATAATGTATCACATATGAGAGTTTTTGGATGTGTTTCATATGCACATGTACCTCATGAATTGAGAAGAAAGCTTGACAATAAAAGAGAGAAATGTATATTTGTTGGCTATAGTGATGGATCCAAAGCGTATAAGCTTTATAATCCAACAACTAAGAAGGTTATAATCAACAGAGATGTTCAGTTTGTTGAAGATGAAGCATGGGATGGAAGTAGAGAGAGCACGGTTAATGTTTCATTCAATATCCCTCAAGAGGAAAATGAAATTCCTATACCAGTAAATGTTCCTACTGTTGTACCAATTCAAGCTCAAGCAAGTGGTCAAGTGACACCATCAAGCAATGTAAGAGCAGCAACAAGAGGACTACAAACGCCAACTACAGCAAGAACTTCTGGCACAGGACCTTCAAGTCCACATTCTGCAGATTCAAGCGATCTTTCAAATCCAACACTGGCAAGCATGAGAAGACAGAAAATCAAAAACATCGGTGATATTTACAATCAGAATGTAGGTGAGAATAATTCATAATAGTTCACACTCTTTGCATTTTATTCTCAAGTTGAAGATCCAATTCATTATGAAGATGCAATTAAAGAGGATAAGCGGATAACAACAATGGATGATGAAATTGACTCAATTGAAAACAATCAGACATGGGAGTTGCAAAGTCTTCCAAAAGACAAAGATGTAATTGGAGTCAAATGGATTTACAAAACAAAATTGAATGCAAACGGTGAAGTGCAAAAGCACAAAGCAAGACTAGTTGTAATAGGTTATGAAACCTGGAATTGATTATACAGAGACTTTTGCACCTGTAGCCAGACTTGATATAGTCAAAATGTTATTGGCCATAGCAGCACAGAACAGATGGTTAGTTCACCAAATGGATGTGAAATCAACATTTCTTAATGGCTATATTGAGGAGGAAGTATGTATTGAACAACAACCTGGATATGAGATATTGCGTTAAGAAGATAAAGTTTACAAGTTGAAGAAAGCACTGTATGGTCTGAAACAAGCCCCAAGAGCTTGGTACAACAGAATAGATAGTTACTTCACACATAATGGTTTTATCAGATGCTGCAGTGAACCAACACTATACACTAAATTGAATAAAGAAGGTAAAATCTTGATTATTTGCATGTATGTTGATGATTTAATCTTCACTTGTGATCTCTCAGTTGAATTGTTTAAGAAAGCTATGATGAAGGAGTTTGAAATGACAGACTTGGGTCTAATGAAATATTTTTTAGGCATTGAGGTAAATCAAGATGAAAATGGAATTTTTATTTCCCAGGCAAAGTATGCTAAAAATGTTTTAAAAAGATTTCATATGTTAAATTGTAAATTTGCTCCTACTCCAATGGTGACTGGTCTGAAGCTAAGCAAAGAAGATACAGGTTCATATGTGAATTCAACTTTGTACAAATAGCTTGTTGGAAGTCTGATCTATCTAACAGCCACAAGGCCAGACATAATGTATTCAGTCAGTTTAATTTCTAGATTTATGGAAACACCAAAAGACACACATTGGAAGCGAATTTTGAGATACATAAGTGGAATGAAGAACTATGGAATCCAATATTCCAGCTCAGATGAATTTAAATTGATAGGTTATACAGACAGTGATTGTGCTGGTAGCATAGATGACAGGAAGAGCACGTCTGAATACACATTTCATTTTGGAACTGGAGTCGTTTCATGGGCTTTAAAAAAGCAACCGATTGTTTCTTTATCTTCAGTTGAAGTTGAATATGTAGCTGCAACAAGTGCATCATGCTAGGCAGTCTGGATGAGGAGAGTTTTGAAAGAAATTCAACATGAACTGGAGGAAGCTACAAAAAATTTTTGTGATAACAATTCAGCCATCTCACTGTAAGAAAATCCGGTCTTCCACAAGCGGAGCAAGCATTGACATGCGCTATCACTTTATTAGAGAATTAATTAGCAGTGGAGAAATCACTTTGGATTTCTGCAAGTCAGAGGAGCAGCAAGCAGACATTCTCACAAAGGCATTGGCAAAAGAGAGTTTCAGTTTTCAGAGGGAGCAACTTGGCATTAAAGAAAGCGGGAGTTGTGTTCAAGGGGGAATGTTGGAATTTCACCCAACTCCCGTGCCTATTTTTGTTCTTTACCGTGTGCCCATGCCAACAGACATTCCTACTCAGGGTGTGGCGATGTCCACTGCGGCACCACGACCTCTCCTTTGACTAATCGTGGTTGAGTAGGTTAACCGTCTAAGCGGTGTTACCATTGTACCATGGCCCATCTTCAAGCAGTCCACGGTCCTACGGTTTCCTCACTCCGTCTTCACTGCGACATCGTGGCCTATCTGTTTGTTGTCTGCGGTTGAGCGGTTAACCACCAGATTGATGCTACTAGTGTCCCGCAGTTACCTTCCTGACCGCCCGCGGTGGTGCGGTGTCCTTTACCGCACCGTGGCCTGACTGTTCGCTGACCGCGTTAATGCGGTTGCCGCGGCCTATATTGTGTCCCCTCACGATGGAGCCGTAACCACCGCGATACCGCTGGTCAGTTTGTTTGCTCTCGCGGTAGTGCGGTTTTGTTTTTTTTTTACGGTGGTTGTTTGTGGGATGCAATCTAGCGAATACTTATTCAACAAGACAATGTTTTAATATGTTTTGGACGTGATTTGATGGCATAATTTAATTTTCATTAATATTGTATTTAATTAGTCTTGCCATGACTTTTTATATATGTCTATATGGCTGTAAATTTTTGTAAGGTGAAAAAATTAACATTGCTCAGAAGAAGCAAGAATATCAACTGTTGTTCTGTGTTCATAATAGGATATATATTTTTTGTGTTAAATTTTATTTTTGGTCTCTGCCTCTATTCCTTCATTAATAATAGTATTATTATTATTAATCTAATATAATATTTGTGATTATATATTGTTATATTAGTATTAATTTAATAATAATATGATCGTAATATATTCAATATATCATTATAATTCATATAATGTTATATAATATTATCATATAATATAATAATATAACATAAATAAATTATTATACCATTTATGCCTATTTATGTGTAGAAGGAGATAGGAGTGTGAACCCCACGTAAAATGAGATGACAAGAATGAGAAGGCTGAACAACAGTTACAACAGATTAAAGATCAAATCGTGAAGTTTCAGCTGATTAATAAACTCGATCATTGTAAAAATATAATACAACTATTATGATTGTCTCGTAATCTGTATCTTATGGCTGCTTTGCTGTTCAGCTTTTGTTCTTTAGTCCTTGTAATTGTGGTAACAGCTCTTGTATTTGTACAATTTGACGGATTTTTTGGCTGCCTATATTTCTAGCTACTTCTTGTAACTTTTATTTTTTATTTTTTAAATTCTTTTGTTTTGTTCTATATTTAAAAAAAAAAAAATGAAATGGAACCGAAGTTCGAAGAGGAAAGTCAGATCACATGCCAAAGTAAGTATTAAAAAATAATGTAAAAGAAAGAAACTTGAAGTACTTTTCGTAGGCTTTCGGTGAGGATGGGTAGGTGCGTAGAGCGCGTCATATTGTCCTGCACAGAACAACTCATGACATTTGAGTGTCTGTTAAGGCAATTTCCTTTGCATTTCTCCAAGGGGACATAAATGTACACACAATCGCGAAAGGAGATTCGCTTACACTTGACGGAAGATTAGTTCCTCGTACAAAGATACGAACTGGTCAAATAAAATACAAAATTTGTGTCCGGGATGAGCTCAGTCAAATGCTGATTTCTAGAGTAAATGCTGAATTTAAACACGGCATTAAATGCTTGAAAGAACATTTTATACGCATGAGATTCGAAATGGAAACAAGTCAAATAAATACAAATTATATGGTCGGTGAGATGTCCGAGTGATGGGAAATGAGAGAACAGCATTGTCAAAGAGTGAGATTATGTCCACAACCCAAATCTATTCTGATTTCTTTCCCAGTCAAGAAAAACGCAAGCTCAATCAGTATGCGGTCACTGGATCAAAACCTTCGCCTTCTCCAACTTGCGTCACAAGATCTAATTCTATTTCATTCAAACAAATAAAATCTTTGGGCAAAACACAATCTTTGTTTTTCCAAGTACATCATTAAAATCAAAATCTTTGCTGATTTGTTATTTGAAAATGTATTGATTTTTTGCTGCTTCTATTGATTTGTACACGTATTCAAACAAAGGTTTCTTACGCACATTATATAGGACTAAAGACTGGTTGCTTTCTCTAGATTTATTAGATTTTTTTTTTCGCGACTTACGTTCATTTAAAATCCCTCGAAATCTCCGCAAATATCGCATAAGATCTCGGATAAAAGCTAGTCTTCTGTCTTTTTCATGCTTACATCGCTATTGGCTCACAAAAATCAACGTGGCAATATCAACTTCGCCATTTTCTCCAAACTCTTATCTAATTAGTCGGGTCAACGCTTAACTTGGTCAAATTAACTTAAAAACTGTCTACTTGTTATAATCATAGTTTTTTTAGTAGTTTACGAGCCACCATTGAATGAATATCGTAAACTATTTTTTTATAATCTGATTTATGAAGATTTTCTATGTAGATTTTTTTGAGATTAATCTAGAAAAGTGAACTAGGACCATTGATATAGAATTGACACGTAGATATGATTATTTAATGTATAACAATTGATTTCTTGGCTCTATTGTACACCTAGAACTCAAGTTGTAAAAGAACTGTGCTATTTCAATATTAAATAATTTAATATTTTATTTACTTTAAGAGAGAAACAATTATCCTTAATTTTTCAAAATTAATTTGTTTAATTATCTGAATGTGTTTAATTAATTTGTTGTGCCTCTCCTTTGTGTTCTTTTTTTAACCAAGCTTGGTCTGCAACAATTCATTTTTTCCTTCAACTCTCTTTCATCCTGATGATGGATCACGTAGTGTGATTTGAAACGTTGGTGATAAAAATTAACAACACAATCTAATCGAGAAAACACATTCAGATAATTAATAGATTGTGGAAACTTGATATCTTTAATTTGTTTAATGTTTAAAATTAATTATTTTTAAAATAATATATAATATTTTTATTAATAAAATTATAAATTTTAATAAGATTTTGTAAAAAAATTATTAAATATTTTAAACTAAAATTAATTTTGCACAAAACAAATTTAATTTGAAATTTTCATTTAAATATAACTTTTTAAAATTAATTTTATATCTTTAAAAATGTCATCTTCAATAAACTTAAATAATATACCATTTTAAGAAATAATTTAATTAAAATATTAATATTTCATTATCAAATTTTCATTAAGGGTTTTAGTTTTATTAATTATCTTTAAGATGAATTTAATGATAGTTATTTATTAATTATCCTTTTTAACTTATAAATTGATTTTTTTTTGCAAACGTGCAATATTTTATAAATTATTCTTATTTATAATAAAAATAATTTAGTTACAACTCATTCATATAAATTTAAGAGATAAAATCTTCCATAGATATTAAATAAATGTATATTAAGACAATTATATTGTGTTTTTTTTTTCAATTTATTCTAAATCAAAAAGAATGTAACTGTTAAAAAGTAAATTTAAAATTATGTATTATATAAAATATATAAAGATTATTGACATAATTAACCTCATGCCCCCATGCGGCTGCTTAACTCCATTTTCTCCTTAAAATTAAGCAGCAGGAGTGTTCCCATGCATAAATTTTATTGTTGGGAAAAGATAATTTGGAATCTTTTCCTATTTTAATAGAGCAGCTACTATTTAGGAATTGAAAATAAGCTATGGGAAAAAAAGGGGGGCTGGAAATAAACAGCAACTGGATATTGTTAAAAATCCACGTGGCTCCACAAATTTCTTTCCCTCTTTTTTAAGATTTGCTTTCTTTTTTCTTTTTCTAATTTTGTTTTTTAACAAATTATTATTAATACTATTAATATAAATTTAAGTTGGCTGCTAAAAAATAAGCAAAAAAATTAAACATTCATGGGGCCATCAGCTCCACAAATAACTCCTAAATAAATTGAGCAGTGGCTGCTAGCCAAAATAAGCTAAGCAGCCCAATGGGAACATGAGGTAAAAGTTAAAAACAAAACTCCAAATATTATTAACATAATTATATATAAAATATTTGAATATATTATTAACCATCAGTATCTCCGTACTTTCAAATTCTAAACCCTGATCTCTTAAATATCACTTCTTTTTAATAAAAAATAACTGTACATGCAGGATGACCAAGATCCGAATCGAGTATTGACTTGGAAAGGATCAAAACTTCCCTAGTACAAATCGGGTCGTTGAGCAAATTATAGCGGTAACAACTGATTTCTGCCAACTTTCTATTTCAAACATGATTTGCTTGAGTTAATTAAGCAATCCGAAAGTTTAATATTTAGGGTTGGTGCTTACCCACGCGATATATTTAGCAGTAAACTAAAATAATGATTTATTGGTGAAGGGAAAATTATCGTCTACTCCGAGGGCTAACTAGGGTCAAGGATTTTGTGGGACAATGATGATCTTCACCATAAATACCATTTTAAGGGAATCATTCTGAAATTATAGTGATCAAGTTTCTTTGAGACTGAAATGGGGTGTGTTAGTGGTGCAATGGCCTTGTGGTGCCTTATTCTCATTATCTTTATTGTGAGGACAAGAGGAGACATATATGGAGATTGTATGTCCTCTCCTATAGTTGATAAGAATGCCTGCAAAATGATTGCAGATGCCAAGTTGGAGGGCTCAATAGTATTTACATCTGGGCCTGCTATAACAGAAGCATCTACTGATTTTGGAGGCATAGTGAAGAGTAAACCTGCTGGTGTCCTCTCACCTGCCTCTGTGGAGGACATCAGTAAGTTGATTAAAATAGCAAATGCATCTCCCAATCTAACCATAGCTGCCAGAGGGAATGGCCATTCTTTGGCTGGCCAATCTCAGGCTTTGAATGGAATTGTATTGAATATGACTTCCCTAAGAGGAATTAACATTGTCCAGAAAGGTGGCGGTCAATCTTATGCAGATGTTAAGGGGGGTGAATTATGGGTAAATGTTCTGAGAGCTTCTCAGGCTTCAGGACTTTCTCCAAGATCATGGACCGATTATATTGATCTTTCCATTGGTGGGACTCTCTCTAATGCTGGAATAAGTGGCCAGACATATCGTTATGGACCTCAAATTAGCAATGTATTACAGTTGGAAGTTGTCACAGGTCACTATTTAATGCTACGCTTATCCTCTGCAATTCAATATCAGTTTATCTTCTATAAAAGTCATGATTATTATAGTTTATGAACTATTAAGATAAGAATCTAGCCAAAAGATTCTCTCTTTACATCAATAATGTTTGTAAAAGGTCGATCAATTTATAGATTCCTTGGAATATACCATATATTATAGTATTGCATGTGATTTGTGTAAGACATATAGAAGTATCTTGCCTTTCCTTTTTCTGGTCCATAATTTTGAATTATAGTGACGGGCTTATACTGATATTGCAGGCAATGGAGATGTCACTAATTGCAGTTCGGAGAATCAGCCTGATCTATTTTTTGGTACCCTTGGAGGATTAGGCCAATTTGGAGTCATCACTGGGGCACAAATCATCCTTCAAAAGACATATGAAAGGGTATGAAGATTAAAATTTTCTAAATATTATTTTACTTTACTTGTTAGTTTCAAAGTTATTGTCACAAAGAAAACTTTCCCTCTAGAATTACAGAAAAACAAAAGTACAATTGTGGATTTATTTTGTTCCAACTAAATCTGTGAGCTAAATTGGAAATTCTATTCTATGTAGAACATTTTCTTAGAGAGATTTAAGTGTGACGGTCCACGGTGTAAAAAAAAATCATTTGGGGCCTTAGAGAATTTTAAGTATCCTCGCGATCCCTAGGCTAAAGAATTATTTTCCACCCGGACAGATTCCAGAGAGATTTTATTTGGCCTGTCGGAGTTGTCATGAAGTTTTAAGTTGTGCAACATGCAACAAACTTCTTCTTTCTTTCTTTTCCTTCTTTCCGCAAACAAACTTCTCCTCTTTTCTTTTTTCTTAATATTTTTTATTTAATTTTATCAATTCAAAGATAGGATATTATTCTAAACGAAAGAGTGTCCAGTAGATAGACAAAATCTAATCATATCTGAAACAAAGATAAAATCTGAAACAAAGATAAAACACTATTAGAAGGGTCAATATTAAGAAAGTCTAAGCAGTTAAAAGAAAAACTAGATGGAGGAGGATTTTTATCACTTGGATTGTTCCAAACATTTCCAAGGGTAATATCATCAATTTGAGAATACCTTGTGCTTCTTTAATAGGGTTGTCTAGAGGCCTAATGGATGAGTCGAAGAGATGATCAATTCTATATGAAGAAACGTACATACTTTATGTATTTATTGCAAATACAAAGCTTAGAAGATCAATTCATGAGTATGTCATTCTTTTAATGAAACGATTAATAAGTTTATGTAGTTCAAAATATAAGAAAATATTTTTTCATATATAAATTATTAATTAATTTATTTTTTTATGTATTGTTGTTATTCTTGTATACTTACCTCTAAATTTTTTAAGAAACAAAATTCAATAAGACAAAATCAAAATTGTAATTTTTCACATCACAAATATCTTCTCCACATTTATTTAAAGAAAAAATGAAACCTTCTCCCATCTCCTCCTATCCCCTCAAAAAAATGGATAATTTGTATACTTTATTAAATTTCAAATGTCAATGTTTCCACCCTTCTATCACTGAATTTAAATATAAAAATTTATTATAATAATAATAATCTAATTAGTCTTACAAAGTACTAGCATACGTTTATCAATATAATTTATTATATATAAATAGTATTTTTTAACTTATTTTATATATTTTGAGTATTAACATATTTTTATAAGAAATTAGGAAAATCTAGAATATAAAAGATAAGCACAAATGAATAATGCACAATATTGCATTTAGATGATCCAAATTACAATGAGCACAAAGCCTTGCATATATAGCCAAAGAAGAGGGAATACAAGTGCCCCATGAAGTGGCACAAATGAGTAGACAAGTGTCCTATAGGTGTCAACCTTAGGAACACTTGGAATATGCAAACTAACCTCTTTGACCAAGTCATCAACCTTGATAACAAGTGTTGAGTGACCTTTGAAGTGAGATGGAAAGTCTTCCAATCTCAAAAAGGGATCGCATGAGGTTTACCAAATATCTTGGTAACCTCTAGAGGCTTAAAGGTTGCACATTTGATTAGACAAGATATTGTCTAACCTCATCAACCTAGGTACACTTAAGTACATTGAATAGATAAATTATTCACTCTAACACCCCACCTCCCCCCACCCTTAAGTGATACTTGGGGAGATCACAAAAGTGCAAATAGATAGAAATATGTCATGATTAGAGGCCATATATATTTTTAACTTATTTTATATGTTTTAACTTTAAACATTTCTAATATTTAATTATTGAAGTTGTATATCAACCAATTTATTTTGTCATAATTATTCATTTAAAATTATCCTTTATATATAAGTGTTGATGGTTCAACCTTCTGTTTCATATAATTATATCTTCTTAAAATTTTAATTGTATTTACAATAAAAATGATTAAATAAAATTATATGAAAACCAAATTTAAACCATGGAAAATTTTATCTTCACTTGAAAATTATTAAAATATCTTTAAACTAAATATAATTTTTACATAAATTCCAATAATTCATTTTTTTAATAAACTAAATATAGGTTTTATTATTCATATATCCATCTAAAAATTCTAACCAAAAAGAATGGATTGGTGTAATTTGTAAATATCTATATTAATTTACAATATTTTGATTTTTCAAATATAAAATTTTAACATGTATGAAATAAATTTAATGGCTAATGATGATTTTAAGTTAAAGGAAAAATAAGTCAACTATATTTTGAGAATTCTACTTTCTAAATATTTTAAAGTATTTCTAATTGTTAAATGTCTAAAAATCTTGTTAAAAAATTGTTTAAATTTATCTTTTTGATAGAGAAGAATTATTAATTTTCTATATTTGACTTGTTCTATGTGATCTAATAAAAATTAAATTGTTTTGGTTGTAGGCAAGTCAATGGAGATTTGTTTATTGGAATTTCACAGATTTTATGCATGATGAGGAGTTCCTCATTTCTTTCACAAAAGGAGGAGCTTTTGATTATGTTGAAGGTTTTGTTGTAGCAAACAACAAAAAGGGTTGGGCATCCATACCTTTCTTGCCTAACGCTACATTTAATTCCAGTATGATTCCTCCCATGTCTGGTGCCATGCTTTACGTAATTGAGGCCGCACTTTATTATCATGAAGAGACTAATGTTAATCAGGTTTTTTTCTCACTTACTACTATTTATCATTAGGCTTCACCAACTATTTTATTTTCATTATTTTTTATTAAAAAATTATACTTTTAAGTATATTTAAAATAAAAGTTTTACTTTCTAGTTTACTTCAAAAATGATGGCATGCAAGTTTAAGAAGATAGATATAATTTATTTGTAATGGTCAATGAAACTAACTTAAATATGTTTTAGAGCTTTGTTTGAAATGGTTCTATGCTTGGACTTTTCTTTTTAAGAGAGATTATTTATCAATCTATCAACCACTTTATTTATATGCAAATGTGCTAAGTAGTTATGTATTTAAATGATTATATCTTCAATTATAAGGTGTCTAATAAATCGATATATAATTCCTCTTGTATGATGTATGTATACAATATTAGGAACATTTATTATGATATATATCTAGATTATAGATTTAGTACTGATAGAAGAAAAATGGTTAAGAACTGAAATAATTGAGCAAGTCTCTACAGAAATATTTTATAATAATACTACGAAGTTAATTAATAAGCTTTTCAAAGGCGGGGTCTAGTTCGATTGACTAAAGTATCCTGTTACAAGTAAGAGGTCACGAGATCTAGTCTCTCCCAAAACCGTGGTACTGGAGAGCATGTCGTGCCAACACCACCCTGAAAAAAATCAATAGAAACAAATGGATGATTGTTAAAGCGAGGTCACGGGAGGCGTTGACAAGGGTGCGAACAGGAAGCATGCATAAGTATTTTTGGCTCTTGGTACGCCGCGGGCAATGGCGGCCGATCAGGAGTGTGATTGTGACAATAATAAAATGGAGAAAAGGTTCCTATCCTTGCCACAGTGAAGGAGGTCCAATCGGCTGTTAGGAACATAATTTCCGGCTGCCAAAAACATAGCCAACCCATTTAAAACCTGCGGGTTCTTTTGTAGAAACATTATGTTGTAGGTAGACGCCGAATTCGTTCCTTCTTTAGTTCGAATTCTTGTTGATAAACAATCTGTAAAGTCTTTCACACAGGTTGTAAACAATCTGTAAAGTCTTTTCTCCTTAGGGATAGTCCTGTTTCGTTCGCCCATTCCTCTCAAGAACTGTATCTTTCAGATTTTCACACTGACTCAGTGGTTGAAAATTTTAGAAGTTGCTCTATCATTTGCCGCATCATGGTCAAGAGACTGTCCTTGGTGGAGATTTACAAATGGATTGAGGAGTCCTGGGCCTCAATCTGTGATCCTTCGGTGTCTTTACTTTCCTGTTTGCAAAATTTCAAACCCACGCAAATGGGGAGATTATATAGACAAATGGTCCTTGGCTTTTCGGGTTCAGAGAGGGGTCATCCTGTATCTGAGGCCCCACTTTTAAACCTGCAGAATATGGTTTTTTCTGTGGCACCATGTGGATTAGGTTTAATAATCTCCCTTAGTGTTGGGCAATGCTGTAATCTTAAAAGCTTTTTTGTGGAACAAGTTGGGGATTTCATTAGAATTTATTCAATCTTACAAGGTATGTAGAATTACTTTGTCAGACTGTGTGTGATGATTGATTTATTCAAGCCCTTTTCACATTCCATTTGGATTTGATCGACACACAACTCTTGGATTCAATTCATAAATTATTGTGTGATTGTCACATCGTCATTTTCATTGCAATTAGTAGAGACATCTTAGAAATGTGTGTAGCTTCTCCAAGGTTTCCTCCCCTACAACTGTTTAGCTTTCATAAAGGGATTAAAATTAGAAAGCCAAACTCAATTTTTCTGAGAAACCATGGCCAGTTCATGATAGATTAAACTATGAATGCCATGATTTGTTTTTTGAAGGTCGACACTATGGTTGGTGCAGAAATGACCTCTTAGCATTTAGATTATACTTATGAAAATTTCCTCAAAAGTGAGAAGGAAGCAAATAATTCAAATGAAATATGGAAATAAAAATGGCATAATCTAAATCAATTTTTGAGAGAGAACTTAAAATAATTGAGTCATATTTTTCAATTCCATATTTCTCCAAATATAATCTTTTGGCACTCAACTTGGTAAATCTAAATCCTAAATGATCTCAAAGTTACAAGAAATCAACTCGAGTAGCTCATTATCTAGTGAATAGACTCTTGATGAAAAGGGAGATTCTCCCTTTCAAATCTGATTACAAAACCACACAAAACACAAAGGAAGAAGGCTGCAAATACATCACAAGAACAGAAATTGGAAGAGAAAATATGCAACTATTATTATATTCAAACATGCAAATGGTTTATATCAAAATTAAGCTCATGGGCTCCTCTTCAATCCCACATGAAAAACCTGTGCAACAAATGTTTCTTCACCAATCTAGCATAATTTCGACAACATCTAGGTATGCAAACACTTCTCCAAGCCCCCCTTCTCAAAATGAAAAGGCATGAATTAATAGAGAAAGTGTAAGGAGAAAACAACTCATGGTTGCTAAAACCATCAACTTAATACCACCTTGAGAAAAGTACTCCCTATTGAATAGGCCTACGGATGTCGATGCATTGATGGCACATATTCGAGCGGATTCACCAAATATTATGTTCCACCAGCAGGAACTCCCACCTTCGGATGTGCAGAAACAAGCAAAACCTTTGATGATCATAGTAAACGTTAACACCATTGGTATTAGGCATACCCTCATTGACATTGGTTCAGCCCTCAACGTTTGTGGTATAGATCTACTACGTAAAATCAAGGTTGATTTGTCTTCCTTGGCAGCTTCTTCCTTATATATTCATGGGTTCGATAATGCTGGTAGCCAAAATCTAGGTACGATAATGTTACCTCTGCAGTTGGGCCCCGTTACTTTGCTACGTTGGTTTACGTAATGCCCGACCCGTTACTGTACAATCTTCTTTTAGTAAGACCTTGGATTCATGATATAGGGGCAGTAACTTCTACCCTACATCGTTCCTTGAAGTTTTTTGCTAACAATCGAGTGGTTATGGTTAAAGCAGATCCAAAGGTTGTGCACCTTTGTATGCTAGCCGCTTTTGGTCAGAATTCAACCGCTCCCACTTTCAAGAATTGCATTCCTTCCTTAACCGTTGATGCTATGGCTTGTTCCTCGTTGATACCTACTGCGGGGGTTGTTCCTCAACCGATTATCAACCGAGATAAACCACCTAAGACGGAAGGGTGTGGATTCCCTTTGTCTCCTCATTCATCCCCTAGAGTGAATGCTCTCATAGGCGATGACTAGGGTTCCTTGAATTTCTTTGAATTCTTCATAGCGGAGTATAAGTTGAACCCCTTTGCTATGGACTTTCAAGGTTCCACCAACATGATAATGAGTGACCCTCCCACTGAGGAGGAGAAGTGTGATCCTATCCAAGAAACCACTCCTCCCGTGGAGAGTGACTCTACCCCCGTAAAGGGAGTTAATGCTTGCAAGCCGAGTAAGGGAAGTGGGACCACTCCTATAGAAACTTTCAATGTCCATTGGTGGAATGAAACACTCTACATGGAATTGCCCCCTCCTGAAACTCTACAAGATTGCTATGGGTTTGGTTATAAAATTGCCTCTTGGTATGGATATAGGTAGAAAGGCCTAGGATGTATCGAGCAAGGAATACAAGTCCCTATCCTGTTTAAGCAACGACATCGCAACCTGGGTTTGGGATGTCCCATTGAACGGTCTAGACAAAAACCCTGGTGGAGTGTTAATATGATTCCGATTGAACCATTAAACTTGGTCCATCCTGAGTTGATAGAAGAAAGGGGACGAGCCAAGAAAGTTCCTGTAGATGTCTTCTATTCAAATGAAGCACTGGGGGAATTTCTAGGTGCTTATTCCCCACTGCCTCCTTATCATCACAAGAAATGATTCTTGTATCACTTACATAAACAAGCATACTTTGGAGAATCCGTTCTGAGCATTGATGAGGAGGAACCTCTATCTAACGGCAATGATGATGTTTCGATATCTCATCCTGAGGATTGTAGTTCCCTCCTTAAAGGGGATGCTATCGAAATCCCTGTTGATGCAAAATCTTTAGAAAAAGTAATCAAGATTGGGAAGTGCCTCTCTTTCGAGGAAGCAAATGAACACTCTGCTCTCCTTTGTGTTTACCCTAATATTTTCGCTTGGACAAATGAGGATATGCTCGATATAGATGAATCTATAGTGGTCCATAATATCATTCTATGTCCCGACACCAAGCCCATTAAACAAAAAATCTGAAAGATCAATCCTAGGGTAGCCTTAATGGTCAAGACCGAGATAGAGAAGTTGTTGAAAGAAGGCTTTATCCATCCCATTGAATATTCTCCCTGGATCTTGAATATAGTAGTTGTTAGTAAACCTGATGGTCATATTCGTATATGCGTTGACTTTTGGGACCTTAACAAGGCTTCTCTTAAGGATGAATTTTTGTTACCTAATATAGATATGATTGTGGACTTGATCGCAGGCCATGCATTGTTATCTTTTATGGATGGTTTCTCGGGTTATAATCAGATCCGTATTAATCCGGATGATCAATGCAAGACAACCTTCACTACCCCTTGGGGAAATTTTTGCTATGTGGTCCTGCCCTTTGGATTAAAGAACGCAGGAGCGACTTATCAATGAGTGATGACTTTGATATTTCATGACTTCATTCACAAAATCTTGGAAGATTATGTCGATGACATCTTGGAAAAGTCTATAAATCGTCAAGATCATGTGACAAATCTTCATATTATCTTTGAAAGGCTTCGACTTTACAAGATGAGGCTCAATCCCCATAAGTGTGTCTTTGGTGTTGATGCTGGCAAGCTCCTCGGGTTTATAGTCTCTTATCATGGGATCAAAGTTGACACAAATAAGATTGATCCTATTGTTAACATGTCTCCTCTAAGGAACATCATTGAGTTACAAAGCTTACAAGGGAAGATTCAGGCAATTCACAGATTCATATCTCAGTTGGCTAACCATACCCTTCCTTTCACCCTTCTCCTGACGAAGAATGTCAGAAAGCTTTTGAATCCATCAAAGCTTATTTGACCAATCCTCCTGTATTGATGCTGGCTATGCAAGATAGACCCTTCCTGCTTTACCTTGCTTCCTCAACATACGCTTTTGCAGCCCTACTAGCCCAGTATGATGATGCAGGAAGATAGAGAGCGGTTTACTATATTAGCTGTGTTTTGGTCGATTGTGAAACCCGCTATTCATCCATGGAGAAGCAGTGCCTTGCTCTTGTATTCACTACATAGAAGCTAAGACACTATCTCTTCCATGTTGAGACTCATGTCATAATAAAAATAGATCTTTTGAGACATCTATTCTCTAGCACCGACCTTGCAGGGAGATTAGCGAAGTGGGTTATGTTGTTGTCTGAGTTTGATATAATATTTATCACTCAAAAATCAGTAAAAGGAAAAGAAGTGGCCGACCAATTGGCAGACGCTCCCTCACCTCGCTCCTTCCCCAGGTTGGACTTATTCCTTGATGAGAATATCTTCACAATCAACTATGACCTCGAATGGAAAATGTACTTCGATGGATCAAGGTGTCAGACTGGTTCAGGACTAGGCATAGTCTTGATATCCCCTGAAGGTAAACCAGTACCTCTATCCTTTCGATTAGACTTTCCTTGTACCAATAATATCCCCGAGTACGAAGCTCTCATTATCGGTTTAAGTGTCGCGATCACGTTAAAAATTAAACATCTTCATATACTAGGTGACTTTGAGCTTATTGTGAATCAGATCATGGGAACTTATCAAGCTAAACAAAGTAAGTTGTCCCGATATAGAGACCTCACTTTGTCCTTGCTTAATCTGTTTCCCTCTTTCACAATAAACAACATTCCTAGGCGAGAAAATAGACATGCAGATGCCATGGCAAGTGTGGCTTCCTTGATACCTTCGAAGGAAAACACAAAGGAATACTAGTTCGTGGTGCAGATCATGCGAACCCTGGCAGTTCCCGATCAAAGTCATGCCTGAATCACTGGTTTTCCTTCATGCAGATTCAGGAGAGTGGTTCTCTAGCATCTACAATTACTTAAGGAATATAAATTTTCCTGATGTTGCGATAAAAACCGATCACACTCGTATATGAAATACATCAACCCGCTATGTCAGCTTAACTGATGTTCTTTATCGAAAAGCGTATAACGGATTGTTCTTAAGATGCCTCACTAGAGCGGAGATACCCCTTGCCCTTAAAGAAGCCCATGCGGGCTCCGGGGGTGGACATTTCGGTGGTAGATCCCTAGTGAGGAAATTGACACACATTGGGTATTATTGGCAAATGATGGAAGAAGATTCCTTCAATTTCATCAAAAAGTGCCTTCAATGTCAAAAACATAGCTGCCTTATCCACGCTCCCGCTCAGGAGCTGCATAATCAAACTTCTCCTTGGCCATTCACAAAATGGGGGTTGGACATTATTGGAAAAATATCACCTCCTTCTTCCAAAGGACATACCTTTATCATCACTGCTACGGATTATTTCACAAAGTGGGTTGAATCCATACCGCTCTGATCCATGAGTGCTGAAATTATTTGTAGCTTCCTATTGAACAAAATCATTTCCTAGTTTGGATTGCCCACTACACTTGTTTCTAACAATGGTACACCATTTAAAAACAAGGAATTAAAGCAGTTCTTGGAAAAATTTCATATACAACATAGATTTTCTACATCGTATTATCTGCAATCCAATGGCCAAGCAGAAGCTTCTAACAAAATGCTTGATCTAATTCTTCATAAGATAGTTAATAAACATGGTAAGGATTGGCGCATTTAGGTAACCTATGGTTTGTGGGCTTATCGCACGAGTGTTCGAATGGTGACAGGAATGACACCCTATAACCTTATATATGGCGCCGAAGCTATCATGCCTTTGGAGTTGGAAATCCCATCTTTACAGGTTTCCCTTAAGGAGGTGATTGATGATGAAACCTATCGGGTTAACCACTTGCATCAACTTGAGGTTCTCAATGAGAGTCATTTGCAGGTCCTTGAACACCTTAAGGCTTATTAGTGGTCACTATCTAAACAATATAATCAAGGCGTGCTTCCTAGGACCTTCAAGATAGGAGACCTGGTTCTATATGAAAATTAGCAGAATGTGAATGCGCTACCAGACTAGAAAGGGAAATTTACTCCTAATTGGTTAAGTCCTTATACCATGGTCTTTGTATATGGTTTGAGTGCCTATGGGTTATCATCTATTGATGGAACACCTATAAAAGAACCTGTTAACACAATGCATCTTTGTCGATACTATGCATAATGTGCTAATGTGCCATGTATGTGGTGTTCTCCCTAAAAGGTAGTAATACTGCATATATTAACATTTACCCATTTTCAAATCATGAAAAAAATTGTGATTATGACATAACCATGTGTGTGTACATATAAAAACATACATACGTGTGTCTCACTATATCCATACATCACATCGCATTATTAGGTCATCATAGCATTTAATTAACATGTGGATAAATGTGTTAAATCAAATCATGATTAGCATCTAATGAAAGCATACGTCCATATAAGTAAAAACCATCCATAGTATGAGCATATATGAAAATGGAAAGCATACACATAAGAAAAATCATGATACTGAAACAGATGTATATATGTATGTCAAATGTATGAATCAAATTTCATATACATGTATCGTGACACTACTATAGAAAATGAGTGGTTGTTGAATATGTGTCTATACAAAAGATATACAAATGAGTACGTAGATGTATGTCCAACTACAATAATGATATACAAAATAGGGGTCCTATTCCCGAGGCATGTGGCTCCTTGAGCCCTCTAGCTCTAGTGGCCACTCTGGTGCTCTAGGAGGAGGCTACACGGTGGTCTGTGATTTGGATCGGTGTGACGATGATGCCGATAGACCCACTTGTATCCCTCTAAGCTCCCCCTGCAGTGAATAGATATCCATCCTCACCTGGATCAGCTCCTTATGTAGTCGTTAAACATCTGCCAGGATCACAATGGTTGGTTGCGCATCGAGCTCATCAATGCGGCTCTAAAGGGCATTGCATTCCGCCTCGGCGGCATCAACCCTTGTCACTACCGCATCTCACTTGGAAAGCACCATTTGAAGCTCCCCCAATAGTTGATCTGGCTGCCCTCTAGTGGTTGTCAGCTCCACAATCAACTACACCACCTCTGCACCTCGCTCCTCGTATGCGGTCCTCAAATGTGCCACCAGCTCAAAAGTGGGCAATTGCCTCCCCGCTGAAACATGTCGATAAGCATCTAGGACCATCCCTTGGACTGGTACAGCAGAGGCCACCTTTGAAACACACTGAGATATAAACTCAGTCCACCCCTGTACATCCTCTACAACTGTGCAAAGAGAGAGAAGGGGATCAGTATCATATGGCATGTGTATGTAAATAAATAGGAAAAGCGTAAGTAAAAAGTAGAAAAGTAACAATAATGCACTATGTATACCTAGATCCCCTGGCTGCCAGGTGGGATCGGGGTGTGGATCAACACTAGGACCTACACCATCAGTATCGATGGTCATCCTAGGAGATGCTAGTGTTGTTGCCACTGTAATGGTGGAGGTTGGTGATGTTGATGAAACATGAGTAGCTAGGGGAGGATTTGACCTCCTCTATCGTCGCCGCCTCATGGGCATCGTCTACTCCTCCTCCTCCTCCTCTACTTCGCCCTGTTGGCAGGCTCTCCTCCTGCCCTGTGAAGGCTGCTGGGGCTCCTCCTCTTGTGGGCCTGGGTCCCCTCCTAGAGAACCCTCACCGAAGACAGGAGCAGGATGATGCCTCTCCCACCAACGAGTAAAGTCAATCTTTACCCCGACATTATCCGTCGCTGCCATAGTCGATAGATGATGGTCGGGCTCGTCATCATCCGAAAAGATGATGTCTGTGATCAAAGGGCGAGGGCGGTCACCAACCCTCGTTGCACTGTGATGCGCCCTAGTGTATGTGGGCACATTAGGTGGTATGGTTTGAACACGATCATGTTATCGCATGACCAAACTCCAGTAGTATGGTACAATGATGAAATCATGACAATCAACTAAAGAACGGTTTTGTTGTAGGTTCCTAAGGAACCTACTATCATTGACCCACCTAAAATAGCGGTGAGGTCTCCAACAAACTTCTCCCATGGCTACCGTGTCAAACTACAACCTCCAAAACTATAAGTCTTTGAAGCACCACTCACCTGTCATATCATACCAGTGGGCCATCAGAACAACATACGATTGTTGCTAAGGAAAATCGACTAGTCGGGTGCACATGATGTGGGAAAATGCCCACACCTGCAAAAGTGTGCATGTTGTGAGGCTATAGTACTCATAATGAATGTATCACCCCAGCTCTCGATAGAGGTGTGCCAACATACTGCGTCCCCAAGGAAAAAAACTCTTGTGCTCCACCATGTCTCTCACAATCGGGATGAGGCCCTTGTGCAAGTGCGAGCCTCGCACATCTATGGTGATCCTGAAGGCAACAGTCACTGCCATCACTCGGCGTAGCAATGCCATTGTCATCCTCGCATGGTCATACCAATGTGTATATATGTGACCAGTTTCGTCACCGCCATCAGTCTGCCCTGTGAAGTAGCGGAGACTCATGCTACGCTCCCACGCCAATTGGGTGTCATCTAGAGCCACCCGCCATCCACAAATGGGAAGACCAAGGATCCAATAAACATCCTATTAGAATCATAAAGTAAAATGAAAAGGTAAGGAAAGAATCCAAGAGAGTATGCAATGGAAGAGATTTACCAAACACTAAGAGAGAAAGAGAGAGATTTTCCTTCAATAGATCAAACACAAGCTCACCAAAAAATGCTCCAAGAACCAAGGCAAGAACACAAGGATTTGAAAGGGGAAAATCAAGAAAAAACCCCTTGTGAATAATAAGAATATGGCACAAAGCCTAAAGAATGAGAGCAAGAAGAGAATGGAGAAGATTATTGAGCAAGTGTGTGAGAGGCATCTCTTAAGTAGAGATGAGTGGAGGAGTTTGCATGTAACTCCCATCTCCTATGAGTGCCACATTCCTATTGTGTGTGTGACAAATGTGTGATTCCTCTTAAGGAGGAATATCTATTTTCCTTATTAAAGGAATTACAAGAAATGACATGTCCTCCTACTTGGACTAGAGGACGAATACAATATAGGATACCTTGGTTTATCCTTTTAAATACATATTTTCACCAAGGAAAGATTAATTTCTAACAACCCCCTTTAATCTTTACTTGGGGAGTTTACATCAAGGGGTATCAAACCCAAATTATTACAATGAAATTCAAATTTCTCTCTAGAAAGAGGTTTTGTCAAAATATCTGCAACTTGATCTTCACCCTTGCAATAGATGAGGGAGACTTTCTTTTCTTCAATTTGCTCTCTAATGAAGTGGTGGTGGAGTGAAATGTACTTTGACTTTGCATGGTAAACCGGATTCTTGGCCAAGGCTATTGCAGTTTGATTGTCACAATATAGAGTTGTAGGTTCTTGTTGAGGTAGACCCAACTCTTCAAGTATTCTTCTAAGCCATAAAGCTTCTTTAGAGGCATTAGTACAACTTTTGTATTCAGCTTCAGTAGAGCATAGAGAAACAGATTGATCTTTTTTACTTTTCCAAGATATAGCACCTGAACCAAGAAAGAAACAATACCCAAAAGTAGATTTCCCATCATTGGGGTCTCCACCTAAATCTGAATCAGTAAAGCCTTTTAATGTAAAAACAGAATTTGCATCATAAAATAATCTTACATCAAGAGTACCTTTAATATATCTTAATATTCTTTTAGCAATTTTGAAGTGTGTTTGTTGAGGTTTGGACAGAAATCTTGAAACTAAACTAACACTAAAATATATATCAGGTCTAGTTAGAGTTAGATAATTTAAACTTCCTACAAGTTGTCTATAAGGAGTAGCATCTATAAATGGAGTCTCCATATCTATCATTAACTTAGTTCCTAATTCACAAGGAGTTGAAACATGGTTAGCATCATTCATATGAAATCTATCAAGAAGATATTTAGCATATTTAATTTGAGAAATAAAAATACCCTTAGGGGTTTGCCAAATTTGCATTCCTAAGAAGTAATGTAGAAGACCTAAATCAGACATTTGAAATTTTTGGTTAAGTTGAGATTTAATATCAGAAATTAAATGGTTAGAACTTGAAGTAAGAATCAAATCATCCACATATAGAATGATAATAATAATGTCATCTTCACTATGCTTGATATACAAGTTAGGATCATTTTTACTTCTAGTAACACCTTGAGAAATAAAGAAAGCATTGATTTTAGAATACCATTCTCTAGGAGATTGTTTTAAACCATAGATAGATTTCTTTAGTTTACATACAAGATGTTCATTACCTTCTTTAATAAAACTAGGAGGTTGAGACATATAGATTTCTTCATGTAAATCACCATTTAAAAAGGCACTTTTAACATCCATTTGGTGAATAGGCCAATTCATTTTTGTAGCTAAAGCAAGAACAACTTTAATGGTAGGCATTTTTGCAACAGGAGCAAAGGTCTCATTATAGTCTATTCCTTCAACTTGAGAAAAACCTCTTGCTACTAGTCTAGCTTTAAACTTACTAATTTCATTATTAGCATTCAACTTAGTTTTGTATAACCATTTACATGAAACTAGATTTTTGCCATGAGGTAAAGTAACTAAATCCCAAGTATTATTAGAAGTTAAGCTATCACATTCTTCTTGCATTGCATTTTGCCAATGGGGTTGATTTTTAGCTTGAGAAAAGGTTTGAGGATCTTTAGAATGAATAAGAGAAGACATTAAAGCATAGTTACAATAATTAAGTCTCCTAGGTTTAAGTCCACCCATTCTAGTAATATAATCATCACCTTCATTAAGTAAATTTTTAACCCATTTAGGATTTCTCTTAGAAGTAATGGAAATACCACTTTGAGGGGTAAATTCATCATTTTCATCATCACTATGAGGAATAAATTCATCATTATCATCATGAACACAATTATCACCATCATGAGCAAAATTATCACTAGTAGGAGTAGAAATATTCTTACCATCATCATCATCATATTTTTTAATACTAGTAGGAATAGAAATAGGTGCATTAGGAGTAGGGTCTAGAATAGGAGGTTGGTCCTCCATGAGATCAAGAATACCCCCTTTAATTTCATCATCTTGGACCTTGGAACAATCATGTACTTCATTTTCTGCAATAACAACATCTCTTGCAATATGTACCTTGTTAGTAATAGGATCATAAACTCTATAACCTTTAGTAGATTCATCATAGCCAACAAATGTATATGAAGAAGTTTTAGAATCTAATTTGTGCCTTTTTTGTTTGGGTGTGTGAACATAAGCAATAGATCCAAAAATTCTCAAATGTTGTAAATTGGGTTTCCTAACGGACCATGCTTCCTCAGGAGTTATATTTTTCAAGGCTTTAGTAGGAGTTCTATTAAGGATATAAGTGGCACAAGCCATTGCTTCAGCCCAAAACTTGTAATGCAAATCTTTAGCATGTAACATACATCTAGCCATTTCCACAATAGTTCTATGCTTCCTTTCCACCACACCATTTTGTTGTGGTGTATAAGGAATGGTAAGTTGATGTTTTATACCAAAAGATCTCAAGTAAGAACGAAAAGAATTATTAACATATTCAGTACCATTATCTGTTCTAAGAATTTTAAGTTTAGAACCAAATTGCCTTTCCACAAACATATGAAATTCAGAAAATGTGTCAAGAACTTGATCTTTAGTATGCAAGAAGTAAATCCAAATTCTTCTAGTGAAATCATCCACAAAGGTAAGAGCATACTTTCAACCTTGTATGGATTTGTTCTCCATTGGACCCAAAAGATCACTATGAATGAGATGTAACTTATGAGACGCCCTCCATGACGTACCATGAGGAAAGGGCTCCCTTTTCATTTTGCCACTCATGCACCCTGTGCATGTAAGTTTAGATGCAAAAATATGTGGTAATCCTTCAACCATGTTAGATTTTAGCATCAAAGAAATATAATTAGAATTCAAATGGCCAAGCCTTTCATGCCATCTATTGAAATCAATATTTACTTTCAAAGAGTACCTAGAAGAGGCAAACTCATAGAATTTAAACAAGATATCATGATCCAACTTAGCATTAGCAACAACATGATCAGTGTTAGGATCAATAATAGAGCACATATCCTTATGAAATTCAACTTTGTAATCTTGAAATAATTGAGCAACTGAAAGAAGATTGGCTTTCAATTCAGGAACATAAAGAACATTGTGTAATTTACCATTTGGAACATTAATGTCACCAACTCCATCAACTTTGCAACTACTATCATCAGCTAATTGAATAGGAATATTAGTAGTATCAGGTTGCAAAGACTCAAAAACTTCTCTATGAGATGTAACATGATGAGAAGCGCCACTATCTATAATCCATTCTAATGCATGAGAAGCTTTATAACAAGCAATAAAAGCACGATGAGGTTGATTACCTTTATTTTGATTGTTGTTATTCATGGGCTTCTTATCATTTTGCTTTTTAAAACAATCATTAGTTAGGTGACCATCTTTACCACAATAAGTACAATGCAGTTTCCGATTTTGTTGATTATTGTAGTTATTATTATTGTTGTTGTATGATGGCCTAGAATTAGACCTATTGTTTGAATAATTATTATTGTGATTATTATTATTTGAATAACCATTATTATGATGATTATTGTTATTGTTACGATAATTATTATTGTTATTGGAATAATTCTTGTTATGATGATTATTATGAGACTTATTATTGGGATTTTGTGTTTTAGATACAAAAGCATGTTCAAAAGATTTAATAGTACCAAATTGCACTAATTTTTCCTCCTTGACGCAAAAAATTTTGAAAAATAGGATAAGTTAAAAGAGGAGATAAACTAGAAATAGCAAGCTGAGAGTGGATGTTAGTGATGAATTGTTGAAACTCTTTAGGGGGACATTTCTTAAGTATTATAGTGATCAATCTAATATCTGTAAGAGTAACATTTAAACCATTTAACTGAGTTCTAATCGCATCAAACTTGAGTAGAAATTCATCCATTGATTTAAAATTTGTATACCTTAGATCTTCCAAGTTGTCTTGGAGTTGAATCTTACGTGATTCAGAGGGGCTGTCGTAGGTTTGCTTCAAGATGTCCCATGCTACGTGAGTTTTGGTGTAATGTTCAATCAAGACATAGAGATTGGGACTGATGGAGAATCCAATTAGACCGAGTGCTTCATTGTTCTTACCTTTCCATGCATCCTTGTCAGCTTGAGGAGTAGTGGTAGCTAGTTCATGTGTCGCATCTGTGGCCACTTCAAGTAAATGTTTAAAACGAAATAGAAATGAAACATGAGTTTTCCATGATGATAGTTAGAGCTATTAAGTTTAATTTCTAGTATAAGAGTAGACATGATGATACAAGCAAGATAAAGATAACAAAATTACAATTATGAAATTTGAACAGATAGAGATTTAAGAAAAAATTTAAATTTTCTTAAATGCTTAAGAAAAAGAATATGATAAGAGTGAAATATCTAATAAATAGATAATTTGAACAATGTTAAACAATTATATTGGATTTGTTTACCCAAAATGACATTAACAAAAAATTTGTAAAACTTACATGAATTGAATTTGAATAAAGATTTGAGCAAAAGAATTAAGTACAATAACTGAGATTACGATAATGATGAAGAGACGATTTAAAAAATTGAAATGATATAATGATTTGATTTTTTAAAAAATGATAAAGAATCTAATGATAAAACTTTCAGATGGAATCTAATGATTAAACTATGGAAGAGAAGGGCTGCAAAAAAAATGATTAGAACCTGCATAAATCAGAACTATGTTAAAGTGAGAAACCTGCAACTAGAATTATTCTCGAAAAGTGCAGAGATAAAAATAGAAATGAAAAAAAAAAATGTTTGCAGAGATATGACTGTCTCAGAAATACAGTCCTAGTGTGGGGACAGATTCTCTCAAAAGAACCATTGGATTTGGCTGATATCTGGATACGATTTGTAAAACCTAATTACAAAGGATCTCACTGGAGCGATTAGAAACATAAAATCAGAAACAAAAGTTATGATCCACTGAGTATGGGTCTATAAAACTGTCTTCAAAATGATAGTCACAGAATGGTTTAAATGGATAGCAAGGAAAAAAATATATAATAACAGAGACAATTAAGAAACAAAGATAGAGATCAAAGAAATATATGTTTATAAACCTGCAGAGATATAGAAAATAGTTAGAAATCAAATAAACAGTGATAAATATACAGAGATATATATTAAAAAATAGAGATTAAGGAATAGATGAATAAGAGATCTTAAGTTAATCCTGCAATAAAAGTTAGATATATAGATTTATAGCAAAGTGAATGCAAGAAGCAATGTTATAATGCTGGAATATATAAATCTGAATATACAAATTTGCAAATAAGATAGTTAGAGAACTGAATGAAAAAATGCATAAAAGAGAAAACCCTTGCTATTGCCCGACAGAAGGTGAGTTAGAACTTTAAAAAAAACTTGAAATAGATATGAAAATATTTAGATCTGGCGGCAAGCCATCGAGAACTAGTTAAATAAAAGTTAGATTAAAAAAAATGATGAAGTAAGGTGTTAGATTGCAAGAAAAAAGATGAATAAAAACCTGCAAAACAATGGTTAGATAACAAAAAAAAATGCTTTCTTCTTTTCAACTGAAATATTCTTCAGCTATCCCTGCATGCACACTCAAAAGCAAGGATTAAACTTGCTCTGATACCATGTTAGAATCATAAATTAAAATGAAAAGGTAAGGAAAGAATCCAAGAGAGTATGCAATGGAAGAGATTTACCAAACACTAAGAGAGAAAGAGAGAGATTTTCCTTCAATAGATCAAACACAAGCTCACCAAAAACTGCTCCAAGAACCAAGGCAAGAACACAAGGATTTGAAAGGGGAAAAGCAAGAAAAAACCCCTTGTGAATAATAAGAATATGGCACAAAGCCTAAAGAATGAGAACAAGAAGAGAATGGAGAAGATTATTGAGCAAGTGTGTGAGAGGCATCTCTTAAGTAGAGATGAGTGGAGGAGTTTGCATGTAACTCCCATCTCCTATGAATGCCACATTCCTATTGTGTGTGTGACAAATGTGTGATTCCTCTTAAGGAGGAATATCTATTTTCCTTATTAAAGGAATTACAAGAAATGACATGTCCTCCTAGTTGGACTAGAGGACAAATACAATATAGGATACCTTGGTTTATCCTTTTAAATACATATTTTCACCAAGGAAAGATTAATTTCTAACACATCCTCCAGGGTAATAGTCATCTCCCCGCATGGTGGATGGAAAGAGGAGGTAGTAGCATCACACCGCTCCATTAGAGTGGTGAGCATCTTGTCATGATACCTCATCTTTGGCATTATGAAAACATGCCAAAGCACTCTAAATGTGTGACCTCATCCAGAGATAATCGGTCTCTCTGCTCACGGATGAGGTAGAATGCTTGCCCTCCGAGATTCTCCCGGATCTCTGGATAATCCTGAAAAAAATTAAAAAAAATTTAAGTTAGAAACCTGATCACGATGAAAAACTATGCAAAAGGACACATGCACGTCGCGCAGACATCTGCACAATGCACCTACATCCCAGATCTACCATAGTCACCTGGAGGATGCCAGCACATCCTTGGGATGATAGCGTAGATATGGGATGCCAATGCCTGTCCCAGACGTTAGCGCGGAAAGAGGACGCAGGCACACATTTCGGATGCTTGCGCACCTCAAAGCATGAAAAACCTAATAAAATGAGTAAAAAGGCACCAAGATCGAGACTAAGAAGCCTACCTGGTTGACCTCACGACCCATGATGATGTCATCACATAGCTTCTCTAGCCTTGACACCTCGTACTCTCTCTTTCTCGACATTTTATTGACTTTTCTCTCACAAAATTCAACAATCTGCTCATAGTGAATAGTGAAAATGACCCTTCTGGGTGCCCACCTAGGTATATATAGGCCCCTCGAGGCTCATTTTTCCTGGAGCTCATGGCCCCCTGATTTCTCTTGACTTCACCCCACCATGTTGGGGGAAAACTCGGGAGGGGGCATATATTCACCTCTTGATCATATTTTTCCTCTGAATCGATGACTTTTTCTTGATCATTCTTCTATCCATGGTAGTTTCTTATGATTTTTTGAAACTGACACAAAATTTTAGTTTTGCAGTATACATTTTTTTGCGATCATTGTGGGGGAAAAATTTAATGTCACAGAATTGCACCTAGGGGCAATTCCACATTTTCGCATCTTACCTAGCATTTATGACACCTTAAGAGCATTAATGACAAAATCCCATGAGTCATAATTTCATGATTCTGACTCCATGTAGACACATGGCAGAATGACAAAAGCTTGATAAGGTGTTTCTCAAAAATCTAGGCCTTGGACGCCTGCGCGGCGCGCGAACATCTGGGCGGTTTTCTAAGTTTGAAACAACGAATCTAGAACCTTGACCCTTGCGATACATGTCCTAGCGGTTAGATATCGATATAATTGGCTTTGTGTCACCCTTGCATGCATTAAAAACTCCTTTTGGCCCTCATTTTGGGGTTGGAAGACATCAATTCAAGCATTCTCACCACTTTCTCTAGTCTTGGGGAAGCTCTACCCTTGAATAGCAGCACTGTTATTGGTGAAGCCATGTCGGATTGAGGTCCCTCCAGCAGCTACCAGCTCTCCAGCGACCACAAGCTCTCAAGAAAGCAAATTGTGGTGCACCCGTGTGCTTCAAAAGAGGGTCTCAACCCGTGGGTAACGGTCTATCTCCTTATCACTCTTTCCTACTAGTTCATTTACTACTTTGTGGTGTGGGCTCTACTCAGAAGTGGGTTTTATTTTCACCACTTACTTTGTTATTTCTTTTACACTCTCTACCAAACCTGGTTATCTGTGGAGGTGGGAACACCAATATAGGGGTCTGATTGAGGCAGGCCCCTATACAACCCAAACCTTTTCCCCTTGATCTTTTGTGTGTAGGTTACGAAAGGGAGCTTGGGCTAAATATTTGAATGCATGAAGGTGATCTTGTTTCGAGTTCTCTTGTATTTTCCTTTAGTTCTTAACTTTCTGTTGATTATCTGATTCCTCAAGTCCCCTTATCTGAGTCAAGAAATAATACTCTATTTTGTGTGCCTAATCTCCCGAGTTCTCCACAACTTGGGATGCCGACACATCTTGCAAATGACAGTGTGTCATGCTAGCATCCTAGAATTGCACTGACATCTTTTGGCTGAGAGCTCCTCAATCGGAATAATGGAATCCAAAAATCTTATTCTTTCAGATCTTGGACCTATTCTCCCATTCCTCTTCATGATTCCATTGACCTATTCAATTTGAGGTATATAAGGGCAATTTGTTCCCTGGTGATCTCTTGAGAAGAAAGAGACACGTGTGCAACGAATCCCCCTTATATCACAAGAGATAATATGAAAGCATAAATTAGGATATATTACCATACATAAGGTGCAAAAATATTCATCACATATATTAAACCGTATAGGATTTTCTTCATTAGCTTTAGGCTTTGTATCAACACCCATTTTATCCTATGTAATTTTAACTTTCTCAACTGAACTTCCATTTTTTTCCACTCAAAGTAATTATAATGTGTGAGTAGAGGATCTATATTATCCATATTATATTATTTTTACAATGCAATAAATACAAGAAGGAAAACAGACAATCCTCCCCCCTCCCCTTTTTTACTCAAAAAGAGAAACCCTCAAGAAAATATGATTTAGCACTTTATACTTAGTGCATTTATTTGTGTCATTTTCCAAAATAATGAAGTGGTATTTATCTTAGTACATCACATATGCTAAATTTTTCCATAGAACTGAAAGTATATTTTTTTAATAGAATAAGACCAATTGTATCACACCATTACAAAGTGTATGAAAATATATATATACTTTTTAGAAAACTTACACCAAAATATATTACTATATGAGCTCAAACAAATATGTGGAAGTTTATAAAATGAGAAATTATTAGTAACACCTATGATAATTTATAATTTCTAGGAAAAAAAAGGCATCAAAATCAAAATCATCTACACCAAAATGAATCTTGTGAAATTATGCTCCAAATCAAACAAATTGCTCACAAAAAAGAGCTTATATGACTAAGAATAGAGCTTATTACATTTAAGTGTAAAAATAAAATTAAAAACCATGAAGGGTTAGGGTAGGGTTGAAGGGCTACTGGTATCATGATGAGATCATGAATTCAAAAAAATTAAGTCACCAAAGTATTCTTTGAGTGGTAATTGTATGAAAAAATCATAATCACTTTTCTGCAAAACTATTGTTTGCATTAGAAGCTATATTTAGGGAGAAAAAATTGTCTATTTAATATAGAAAAATACTCTCAAGGTTTGCAAATGATTTGATGGTTTATAAGTTTGTTTTTTAGGAAAAAACATTAGTTTAGATGCTACCAAGGGCTTGTTTTGTAGTGGATTTTGCTACCAATATGGTGTTGTTGGCTAGTTGAAACTTCATGAATAAGTTGTGGTAGGGTTGCAATTATGACATGTAATTTCTATAAAAATAGTGGATACCATGTAATTCTAATTGTGTGTACAATATATGTATTCTATGAAGGTTGTATGCCTTATTGTTCTTTTATTTTTATTTTTAAATGCAAAAAATAAATTTGAAAATTGAAAATTTTAAAATGATTTCTACCTATAGATGCCTATGCCTATGTAATTATGATGCAAAGAATATTTTACAAAATATTTTGATATTATAATCTATATAGTTGAGGAGGGAAAAAAAATTCTTAATGTCTTAAAGAAAAATATTTGATTCTAACAAATTGTTAGTCAATATTTAGGTTCTTGGGACTTTTGGACATGATGAAAAATTCATATTTGAACAAAAATTATCCAAAAACATAGTAATCGTAGATAGATATGTCAAAAACTTCCTAACTTTAAACCCTTGTAGATATAGCCTCTAGTGTCCAATTTAGATAAATTAAAAGAGTAAGAAAAGGCACTCAAAAAACTCTGATACCATGTAATATTATACTATAAAAATAACCACCCAAGATCTAGAGGCCTAATGAAAAGCACAAAGAACTCAAAATTTTAATATAACAAGATCAATTTATATATTCCTATCAAACAATGGAATGGAATATTATGTATAATATGTGAGAGGTTGTTGGTTATATCTAGGCCAAGTAAAGACATAGGAAAAAAAATATTATGACAAGTTTCATAATATTATGATGTGATACATAAAGTATAAATTACCTAAAATTTCCCTAAGTAAACTTGAGTTAATGTTGGAAAAGGACCTAATAGTGGAAATAGTTAGTGGAATAACTCTATTCAGACTAACAATCTCAATTAAGCACTAAGTAAAATATGAGGATGTGTGCTATAGTGAATTGTAATATACAAGCATTAAATAAGGTTTATGAGTTGAGAAACTAACTAGAATATGTTTGTAAATAGATAATTTTTCATGAGTTATTTTTAAAGAGGTAGTTATGGATAGAGCACCAACTTAGAGAGGTTGTCTATATGTCAAAAAACAAAAGGAAAGAAATCCTAAATGTTGCAAGAAGAATGTAAAATATCTATGAGGTGTTGAAGGAGTTATAAAAGCTAATGAATGCATTTGACTAAGACCACTAAAATATCCCTAATCCTATGGGAAAGGATAGTGTTCATGAGTAACGAGAATTGGATCATATATAGTGTCAATTGGAAAAAAATAAGATAAAAAGGAGAAATTTTTCAAGACCATCTCTAACATTTGTAAGAGGAAAAGGGTGGACATACCAAACTAATTTGGAAACTTGGATCATAATACATTGATAGAGGAAGTCATAAATCTAGAGGAACATTTTGATTATGAGGATATTCCAAACCCATATAGGGAAAACTTTGCAATCACTAAATTGAAGAGCCATGCAATTATATGGTGAAAGGAATTTTAGTTCAAAATGAATAGAATGTGGAAGCCTAGAATTGTGAAGTGGGATTAGATCATGAAAAATATAATTTTCTAATTTATTCTATTCAATTACTAATTGGAACTATTTAAGGAGCTACACAATTTTTGGTAGGGAAATATGATTATGAAAAATTACACTAAGGAGTATTAAAGGATGAAAATTAGGTAAGGAAATTGTGAGAAAGGGACCAAGAAAGTTGTGAATCATGATAATGGGTTGAAGCAATGTATCCAAGAGGAATTGGGTTTATAGCGTAAGAGGTCTATCAATTTTCTATCACCACATATAATAAGCTAAATAAAATTTAAGAGAATAGGTGGAACTTCTAGAGAGAAATAGAGAAAAAGAACTAGAGAACCTAGATGAGATGTAGCCATGGGGGAGAAATCCCAAGAGGTCATGGTGGGGTAATCAATATCACAATGATAGAATATGATGTTGGACACCATGAAATTATGGAAGATGACATTAGTAGCTACTAAAAGGGTAGGGATGTTTTTGGAAGTTATATCAAATTAGGTTTGGAGGAGCATGCAAGATGTCCTCAATAGGATAAAAAGGGTGTGCAAAGAAAGGGGGGAAATTATTTAGGGTAACCTATTTCAAGTGTGATAAGGAAGGAAAAAAATAATTTGATGTCCATAGATAGAGGGACAAAGGTGTCTTGAGAGATGCATTTGGTCATAATAATCCACATTCTTCAAATATGTACCTTGAGGATAGGGATTTTTTAGATTAGAAAAGGGCTCTAAGGTGCATTAGGAGGGGTGAGCCACAATGAAATACATTTTGTAGTCTAACCTAATTCAAGTAAAGTGGTAAATACTATGATGTAATAGTAGATAAAGACAACATAGAAAATCTAGTATTTGTGGAAATAGTTGAAATGCTGGGAGTAATTAAGATGATTCATCCATGAGCATACCATCTTGGATAGTGGAAACAAGGGGACTAAATTTTTGTGGAGGAATAGTGTTCAGTAATGTTTAACATCAAGGTATACTATGATGAGGCATTGTGTGATATTATGTCATTTAATATTAGGGCTCGGTGATTTTATTTTGATAGAGTTATGATGTATGATGAGAGTAATAACACATATACAATATGGAAGGAAAATTAGAAGCACAAGTGGATTGAACTAAAGTAAAGTGAGGGACTATTCTATAGTAACATAATGGTGTGTGTTGGAGAATAATAATATGCATTAAATCAAAAGCTATGTAGTATTGCTAGAATGGGTGGTATTATTATAAATATAGATAAAATAACACAAATATTTGGTGGTGAGAAAGGAAGCCATCAAAAGGAGAAAACCTAGAGGAAATTATAGATGAACAAGAGGATTAGGAGTTGTATGAAGGAACTTGTAATAAATGAGTGTCAAATATAAGGACGTGCAATGGAAAATATGGAGGTTGATAAATGTGAGGGATTGATTGATACAAAAGAGAAGTGGTTTTTTATTCAATATAAATAAAGGATAGGTAGTGTAGAGGATAGTTTGTGGAGAAAATAAATATATAAAAGGGGTGAAATTAATGCTTAAGGTGGTTTTCTTGAGGCATACTTAAGGATATTGAAAGAATGAGTTTGAGAAGAAACAATGGGTTAGAATTCCAAAGCTACAATGAGACGCCTTGGAAAATGAGGGACTCATTTTTTATTTACCTTAGGTATCTAATGTAGGGATGTCTTAAGGGTGTCATGGTCAATCTAAATTATATTTGGAAATATAAGAATCTAAGGTAAACCAAATAGTTGGCACATTGTAATTAATAAAAGTGGATGTATTTCACCATATTAATTAATTGAGTGTTACAATTTCAAATCCACTTTTTGTGTGATTGATTGGTCTATTGACAAAGTTCAAGGTGATTTGGATGGATCTAGTTTAATAATTTAGTGAATGAATTTCTATGGGTTAATTGTGATGTTCAATTGAAATTATGGTTGGTTTCAAAAGTTTATTTTGGTTTTGCATCAAACTATAAATATTTTAAAAATTTATATGGATCATTGGGAAGGTGCATGTTGAACTACATGGAGATTACACATTCTTGGACCATTGAAATTTATATTTTTTATGGTAGGTTGGTGAATTTTTTTATATGGTTTTATGATTTAAAAAATATATGATTGAGCATATGGTTTTATATGTTGGTGATATGGTTTTAGGATTTGGCACTTTTTTAAATGGTGAATTTCATTTATAGATGAGGTCGCGGGGGTTTGATGGATTTGGAAAAAATATAGGGCTAACTTATAACCTGAAATATGAGTCAACCTACCCTTGAATTTTTTTGAAATGGAACTAACAATGAAATGCAATGGTTCCACTAGCATAAAGATATAAATTACTGCTCCAATACAAATACAACAAGCACTAAAAATCTCAAACTGATAAATGAACAAACCAGGATACTATGCGCCTATGATGTAAATTTAGAGCTAAATATGTTGGACATAGGCACCCTAGGTGCCACTGTCCTTGTAGGGATAATTCAAATATGATCTTGTAGTCCTTTGATGCCAGATCAGGGCTTCTATTCTCTACTTGTCGCACTATCGAATCATTGTTGGATAATTTTGTAACTGGGTTTCTGTGAGTTTTCAAGGTGTAGGGTTTGATTTCAACAATGGATAATTATCCTTCAAACTTCTTCCACTCTTCTTTGGATCTAAAACCTACACATTCAAAGAGAGAGAAGGGGTTGTTCCATTTAGGGGATTACCTTAGTCAAACCCCATGTTAGTGTTTCGACTTCCACAATGGAAATGTTAATGATAAATGGATAAATGATAAAAGAGAATGATGAATCAATAAAGTGTTGCAACTCACCACCCTTTAATGGCTTTCTTGAAGGTCTAAAGTCATACAAATATCCTCAAGGCTTGAATATTGCTTGCTTGAATTTCTTGGAGAACTACAAGGGTTAGTCTTCACAAATAATATGATAACATAAACATGAAAAAAACTCACATACACTTTGACATGATGCTTAGATCTTGAATTGCTTCAATAAATCTTTGGAATTCTTCTCTTCACTTGCTTAATAATGTTCTTGATAATATATTGTCCAATCTTGTCCTAGATGATCTAAAATGATGCAATAAGTATGTATTTATATACAATTATTCTAACTTCCCAAAAATTAAATCCTAACATTAGACATTTGAAATTCAAATATTAAAATTTTGGCATCCCACATATTTGAATTTGGAGCCAAAATAGGGGGACATAGGCGATGTAGGCGCTAGTGTCTCAAACCTATTTTTTTTAGGAATTAAGGATTCAAGGGAAAATTATTGAATGAATTCATTTGATTTGTACTTGCAAATTATCAAAAAACACTAAAAATGGGTCACATAATACATAATTTAGGAAATTAAGTGTTCAATTAGGTCCAATTACTTAAACGAGAGAAAAAAATATTGTGAAATTTTCAAGGGTGATAATATACAATGCTACATTTAGCCCCTACTTTAGTGAGAGTATGGACTTACGCTCAAACTCACACTAAAGTAGAAAATATGTCAAGAGGGGTTCGATTGTCCAAATTTTGAGGAGATAGGATGATAATGAATCTAGAGGAGTGCACATGCCCCTGGATCCAAGATCGCATGGAAGGAAAACATCAAAAAAAAGGAACATACACATGTATGAAATGCAACAAGAAAAAATACATAAAAATACATAATGCCAACATGAAATACACAAGGAAGGTACAAATATCATGGACTAGCAATTTGTGTTATGCTCACTTATCCACACCCAAAGGCACTCATGACTCATGGGCTAAGAAAGTCTGATATTTTCTAGGTGAATCACAAACTGAAGGCATCACGGGCTAGTGAAGTTTGATATTCACTAACTGAGGCCCCAAGACAAAGCAGAAAAATGAGAAACACACAAGGACTAGTGAAGTCTGATATTCATTAGGTGTGTACCCATTCTCAACCAAACCAAAAATTATACTCCTTGATAATTCTGATAAGGTGCTACAAAAATGCTATACCAATGCATCACTTAGTGTGTGTGAAAAAAGTGAAGAAAAAATGCCAATGTCAACACATCACTAAGTCTAATGTTGATGCAGGATCATCCCGGTGCATGAATAATTATGTGCAACCAAAAACATTTTAAATTTTAATGCATGTGTCTTTTATTGCTGACACAATTTATTGAAATGAAAAACTCCTCTAGCATAGTAAATTTTGATGACAGGATTATGGAAAAATCAATTATTTAATTGATTCATTTTAAAATTGTCTTAGAATTATTTGAAAGATGTTAAATTTCAAAAAGAAAAATCCCATGCCCAAGCATGTGAGTGAGAATTTAGTGTGCATTCTAACTCCATTTGAAATTTTGAATTTGCATTTTTGGTGAAAGATTGGAATGTAGGGAATTGAGGAAAGTGGAGAGAGTGGGTTGAAGAGAGAGAAGGGAACTTTAAATTACACATTGAAGGAAAATACTAGGAGAGGAAAAACCATGCCTAGGAAGGAGTTATTGGCATTCATAAGCTTTGACTGGCAAGAAAGAGAAAATCTCACGCCTAAGTTACATAGGAGCTTTTGGCGGGAAAAGAGATGCAATGAATGCGTGAAAATGCTGATTTTTTTGAGAGAGGGAGAATTTGATGGCAATTGAAGTGTGTTTCGAGTTCATTTTATTTTCAAAGAGAGGAATGATCTGATTTTGGGTTTCTTGTAGGATTTTTCATAGAATATGAAGTTTGCTTGTGTTTACCTATAGGTTGGTGTTTCCGGATTGGCATAGTTTGGAGAATGTGGAAGCTATTGTAATTTATTGTTGTTGTAAGCATTCTAGAATGAAATAAAATTTCAGATTTCAGATTTTGTTTTGTTTCTCCATTTATGTATTTTAAATTTTAGAAGTGAACTTGCTATAAAAATTGAAAATCCTGTGGATTCTCAATTGTTGAGATGAACCATTTGGTATCAAAGTGAGTTGAGGAAGAGGAAAAGAAGCCATGAAACACATAGTAAATGGTTGAGGGAGAGAACCACAAGGAGAATACAATACCACTATTATGGAGATGTTGAGAGGAATACCAACATGCCTGGAGGCCATAGAAACCTCACAATAGAGAGGGATTCATGTAGAGGATGTTAGGGAAGAAGAGGAAGAAGTTGTAGAAGTGGAAACATGAGATGCATAGGAGGAAAGATTCTTTCAATTACTATCCAAGCTAGGTAGTAAGCTAGGATGGACCCATCAAGCTACAGTGGAAGCCTAAATCCAGGAGAACACATTGATTAGATTGTGGATATGGAAAATTATTTCAACTTGGAGAACACTGAAGATAACAAGAAGGTGAAGTATGCTTGCACAAGGTTGAAAGGAAATGTATCCCTATGGTGGATCAATTAAAAATTAAAAGGAAAAGAAAGGGAAAGGAGAATATCAATTCATGGGACAAAATGGTGGCCAAATTGAAGGCCATTTTTTTCCAGCAGACTATAATATTAATTTATTCAATAATTTTTAGAATATAAAACAAAAATATGCAAGTGTCATGGAATACATCGATGATTTATACCAACTAAATATTCGGGTTGGACATGTTGAGGATAATGAATAACATGTAGCAAGGTATATAAATGGCCAATGAATCTCAATCCAAGATGAGTTGAGTTTAGTCATGATAAGGACAATAGAAGAGGCCTAATAGTATGTATTCAAAGCTGAAGAAAAATTAGAAATGAAGTAGCAAAATAATCTTAGAGGGAGATGCAAACCTCTTAGAGGTAGGGGACAACCAAATACAATACAAGGAAAACCATCTAAGGAGGGTGAGAAAAGTTGGTCACAAAAAACTATGGCTTCAATATGAGAGGAAGAGAAGATTCATTAAGAGGAAGAGGTGAAACATCAAGAGGAAGGGGAGATTATGAAAGGGGAAGAGGATTTTTGGTAGTTTGCTTCAATTGTGGAGAGTTTGGTGATAAGGTATTTGTTAGACACATAAGACAACTAAGAGGGGGGTTGAATCAGTTGTACATTAAAATCATCAAACCCTCATTAATATTTAAACCCTTATTAAGCATCAACAAAAAATAATCATATGAAACATCAACACAACAATAGCCATACAAAATAGAACACTAGATTTACAAGGAAAACCCTAATCAAGGAAAAACCATGGTGAGGATTAACTCACATATATATGAATAACAACATTGAATACAATAGGCTCACTATTGGAAGGGCTCATTGTCCAAAAGAGAAGAAAGGCTCACTGCCAAGGGCTCACTACCCAAAGGACTCACTGTCCAAAAGAAAGAAGAATAGAAAAAAGATTGTTACAGGGAGGTTCACTACCTCAAAGCAACATGAATATCCACCACAACAAATCTACACCATCCACAACCTCTGGGTCACTACCTCCAAAAACTTTAGGTTCACTGGAAATGTAGACACCTTCTACTCACTACACCTGGTAGCCTTAGCCATTTAAGCTTCCACTCAAATCACCACACTTGATCACATTCACATATTACTTTAAATTTTCTCACTTCACACACATCTCCAACAATTCACCTTGCTTATATATCCCCCATGACCTCAAACAACCTTTTTTAGATTGGCCTTAATGAAATGTATGCAACTCAAACATGCAACCAACAAATAGGTCAGCACCAAACACTTCCATGGTGGAAATAAGTGAAGGAAAACAATACCGTGGGTTAACTAGAACCCAAATCTACACTAATATGCTTCACCATGCTTCCACAAACAACAAACAACTTCCACAAGTTGTGCTAGCATGTGAGGTTAGCCAAACTTGCACTAACACTAACAAGAAACCACATACATGCCTCTCCGGGTTTAGAAAACATGTGGACCAAAAAGAAATATCACAAAACATCTCATAATATTTTACAACAGTGACAATCTTTCCATCTACAACACTTGCTCAACACCACACTAGAGGTTGACATAGATTGACATCAATGACAACACTAAAGACATTATAGTGCAACAATATCCCTATTGACATCAATGACATAAATCCCCAATAATTTCCCCATTTATCATTGATGGCAACACAAACTTTGAAACACCATAAAAAAAAAAGAAATCCACCAATCATGGATTTGTACTTTCTCTTATTAGTCTTAGGAGATCCTAAAGAATCACATGTGGTAGTAGTAAAAAAGATATTCAAATATTTGAGAGGTACTTTGAACTTTGAGAGGTACAACCAGAGAAGCTATAGGAAGAATAGCATTATAAAAACAAAATTGATGAGAAGAAGGAGCTAATAGGGAAGTAGCTCTAACCCCCAAGATATTATTAGAGTCAATGAGTTTTTGGAAGCATCTACCCAAATATCTCACAGCCAAAATTAATAGGTAAGGGGAAAGGCGGTCCCCTTGTGTTAACCCTTTATCCCCAAGAAGAAACCACAGGAAATTCATTGTTGAACCCTATTTTAGTTTTCCCTTTTTTCTAGTTTTTTGTTTCATTTTGTGGCACTTTAGTAAAAATTGAATTGAGAAATTGGAAATTAAGGTTTCTTATGTGACTACAAATGCATCTATAAGGGTATCTTTATTTATCTTGAACTAAGGCCATATATCCCTCTCTACTTGTTTCTTAGGACCTATTAAATTTTTATTTCTTTGTAACTTGATTTTTCTTCAATTTATACAATCACAACTTCTTGTGTTTAATTGTCTATATATTTTTTTTTCATTTTCAAACCTTGCACCGATGTATTTATATTTGGAATTTGATCTATTACATTTTGTTTCTTATGCATAAATAAATTTAATTATGATCACATGCTGAATTTTTTTTTTAATTTGGCAAACTTATTGTATGCAATCATGTCTATTTTTTCCTTTTCCAAAAAATGGCTATGGTTCAAGCCTTCACTCTATCTTTTTCCATTCATCCATTTGGATAATTATTTTTTGGATCATTAAATTTTGGATTTTTTAACTAGCTTGAACTAGAATGGAGGCCAGAAACAAGGATCCTCCTCCCTAGCATGAATGCAAGTAGCAAGCCACTCCTACAAGCATGATAGCCCAGTAGGGGCACAAAGATCACTAGAAAATCAACCCAACGAGGGATTGGACCTCAGGAATGAACTCCTATCACATGGCATGAATTTCATCAGTAGCTTCAATGTTATAGTTCAAGTCTATGAGCACATTAGATCAATGAAGGTATAATTCTTGGGATCACAATAGGCGAACAAATACTTGAACCTTGGTGGCCACCACTTAACCATCACACTATGGGATGAACCCAATCAATTTGGCTAATTATATGCAATATGGTGGAACAATAAATAAAAATATGCTTATTTTTTTCATTTATATTAATTTAGAGTAAGGTGTGTGGACATTCGTTTGAGCCTACAACTTAAATGACTTGTCCTAAATTACCAAGTGGTCCAATTTTTCAATTTTTATGGGCTCATTTATTTAGAGGAAGCACTATATGAAGGCATATGGATGGAAGTTGTGTTTTTAAATTCTATTTGAAATTATGAAATAGCATTAAATTAGGAGCATATAACTACATGCTTGGTGCAACTCATCCTTAACTAGAGATCTTATCTAATAAAGATATATCATTTGATCTATGATGAGATACATGAGATTTGTTATAGTATTAAAGAGGGATTTTCATTTTAAATGAATTTTTATCTTTTATTATAGAATTATTAGTCTAGGAAATATAATGTGGATGTTTATATGGCTACATGGATATAGATTATTACATTGGTGGTTTTCGTTACACCAAAATATCAACATGTTAATGTCTGATACAACCACCAGATTTATACAAGATCCATAGGAGATGGTTAAGTCATGTCACGAACCCAAGACCGTGTTGACCCATGTCGAGGATACCAAGGGTGAAACCTTGCAACAACCCCCCTAGCGCAAGTGAGGGGTTCGAACCTATGACCTCGGCTCTGATACCAATTGTTACATTAGTGGTTTCCTTTGCAATAAAATATTGACTTGTTAATGCCCGATAAAACCACCAAATTTATACAAGATCCACAAGAGGTGATTAAGACATGTCAGAAACCCAAACACTACATTTCGCAACCCGAAGGAGACCAAGGGCAAGACCTTGCAAGAATTGTCCCCCCAGAATAAGCTAGGCATTCAAACCTATGAACTCGGCTCTGACACCAATTATTACATTGGTGGTTGTCATTGCACCAAAAGATTGACTTGTTAATGCTCGATACAACCACTAGATTTATACAAGATCCAAAGGAGGTAGTTAAGCCATGTCACAAACCCAAGCACTGTATTGGCCTATGCTGAGGAGACCAAGGGTGACACCTTTCAAAATAGATCAAATGGCTAGTTTCCTTGAAACATTTCATAGGTGTGGTGGAGTAATCTTGGCCCTTATTTAATATGTGCACATAGTTGTTCTTGTCAAAGGTGTTAATATCATATAAATTGTACAAATAGTATTTGGAGGGCTACATATCTCTATGTGACTCCATGCTATGAGGTATGTCTTAGGTGGTTGATGTACAAGAAAATAGCAATATGTCATGTGGTAAGAGGGAAATAAAGTGGTAAATATTGGTAACTTAACATAGAAACCCACATATTTTGTCTTTATAGTATTGAAAGTAAAATGGCATATCTAGTTCTAATTAAGAATACTAGAATGGAAAAATCCTAAAGGAATTCACATTAGTTTTGTGTTTTAACCTTGGGGTCTTTGCAAAATAGTATAAAAGGAAAGTATGGAACATTTGGTAGAGTACATAGAAAAGTATATTTATTGGTAGACCAAGAATTAAGCCTTTTTAGGAGTTTTGATATTCAATATTGAATGGAAATGTGTCACATGGTCCTAATCGGAATTTTTTGGGGAATTTATTATATAGCTAATGAGTAGATATTTTATAATTATAATTAAATTTTATATGACATTATGGCACATTTGGTGCACCATGTTATTAAAGGTGTGTGAGGTGGTATAAGTGTAGGTAAATATAAAGATGTCACATGTCTCTAGGTGGTGTGAATATTTGGACCTATGTTTTTATCTAGAAAAGAGTATTATTTTTCAAAAATACTTTTAATTAATAAAATTAGGTTACTTGCTCATTTCCTATTCAAAATGGTAAGATGAACTTCCTAAGTTCATAATTCCATCCATTTTTTTATTCCTTTAACCTTGATGTAATAGTTATTATTGTAAAAACATGATATTGAAACCAAGTTCAAAAGATATAACAAGGCAATGACAACCATGAGGATTTCCATATGAACTTTAGTAGGAATAAGAGATTTTTAGGAGGTTTTTTAGTCTTGAAAGTATTCAAGGAATAAATAAAGAAATTAATTACCATAGAAAGGGGATATTTGAAAGGTTACTTATAGTAGGAATATGAAATGAAAAAATTTAGAAGGTAAATCCAATCATAAAGGTTGTATTCTTAGATGATGTAACTAGTAAGATTAATGCCACAATATAGTACATGATTTCTTGGCTATTAAAATTATTAATGTAATTCAAATACTATGATATAAACTATTGTATATGACTTCATGTAGTGCTATAGGAAAATAGAGTTACAAATTTATATAAGAAATAATGTGTTCTAAGTCTTTTTTATTTCCTTAAAATCTAAGTGTGATTGGACCTTAAATCATGTCTTGTGGTACTTTCAATATGAGTTTCATGGTGTCAAAATTTGTAGGAACCTATTTTATTCTACAAATATTAAATATTATCTAATATTTTTTCTATTAAAAATATAATTTTTTATTAGTATTATTGTTACAATAATCTTGATGAAGATACACATAAGGTATGGGCACTATTTCCATACAAACATTGAATCTTAATGAAATATCAATAGATTATATATGCACAACTTACTTTGATGAATTAAGGGTTAACTAGATTTGTATAAAAATATTTGAACTTACTATATCCTATATTATAATATTCTTTAGGGTGTCAACATTGCGATGTAAACTATGTTTTCCAATGATTTAATTTTGTGTAATTATTCATAAGGTTTTTGCAAAGATAAACCTCTCCTTGACCTAATTGTATTCATAGTTATATAATTAATTTTAAGGGATATATTTTTCTCTAAGGCAACACTTTCTAGTTTCTTATTTTAGTTTATTATTTTATCATTGGAGTTATTATAATATAACCTCAAATAATTTTTGGAAATATTTTTAATACAACATATAGGGTATTTATGATCAATCAAGAAGTGTTGAAGTATGTCTCATTATGATTTTTTTTAGTATACTTTGGTTGTAGGATTTTAAATGCATATTATTTATCTATTTTATTTTTATTTACATATTATTAACATTGTCAACCTTAAATATGTAAATTATACATGACACCCTAAAGTTTGACATTGTTTTAAAATTTAAATAAGGAATTGGTTTTTAATACCTAATCCTTCTTAAACTTTATAATATACTTAAATTTCATTGATTAACTTACCTTAGATAATTCTTTAAGACTATCCTACCAATTTACATGACCTAATAGATCTAATTTAGGCAATATGTTTTGGGAACTCGTACCTATAAAATTATTAGAGGGTTATGTAATAATGCATTTTGTATAGTTATGTATTGTATGATCCTATAAATAAATTAAATTTGGGGGAAAATAGTATTCATATTCTCAATTACATACATAAAATATTTATCCACTTAAAAAGATATTTATGTTATTGTATATGGTAAACTATAAGATTGAACATCTAGTGACAACTCTTTGGGATATTCCTATAACTAGGCTAATCATAAAAATTCATAATTTCTCTTTCATTGTCTTGTGTTGAGCCCTAGGAACACTCTCTTTGGTGTTAAAGATACAAATATGTAGAAGGGAAATCCAGTCTGATTAATTGACCCACAACCTTTGATATTATGACTATGACACTTGTCTCATTGTCCTATAATAATATACATCATTTTGGGGAACATGATCAATATCACCCCAGTATTTAAAATTATCCTAATACTCATCATCCAAAATGGTGCTTTGGTAGTTTGAATTCTTTGGATCTAGCTAACTTGGTCATTCCCCTAAATATCCAATCTATCTTTGAATCTATGCAAAAAAAATCTCAATAAATGAACAATTAATATGTCTTGGGTCATGAAAATTAATAGTTGTGTAGGTAAATGCCCTTGGCCATGATACAATCATGAATACTATTTGAATAAATATTTAATACCTCTTGTTACATTCTTAAATAAATTATAGAAAGGAATATAATAAATATATTAAATAAATAAATAATATGAATTTTAAATTATTATTTTCAAATGATTGCTATCTTTATATTATTGTATTCTTCTTTTTAATTAGGTTTTTGTAAATTATATTAATTTAAAGAATGTATTAATAGGCATTGGTTTCTCAATCTCTACATTTTTCTAAATTATCTTTTTGTTCCTAATTTGGATTTAAGATTTTTTTCTCTTTAAACTTTTATATATTATTTTTGAGAAAAAACTTCCTTGTAGATCAAGTTAGTTCATTATTTTATCAATTCTCTAAAACTATAATACTATACCTTAAAAATTTGTCTCAAAATTGATTTTATGACTAATATTTATATCATTGAGAATGTTGTGAGATTAAATGTGGCCCTCCTACTAACATAAATATTGATTGATTGTTTTTGTATTTATTTCATTTGTCTCCAAACTAAAAATCTAAACTTATTTTTTAATCATTATTATATGTTTATGTCTAATTAATTAGCAATTTGATTGCAGATGGTGCATAATATAAGTGGTGAACTTGGTTTTATAAGAGGTTTACAATTCAACCTTGACACTACATATTTTGATTTTCTATACCGCGTTCATGCGCAAGAGGTGGCTGACAAATCTAATGGTATCTGGTTTGCTCCACATCCTTGGCTTAATCTCTTCATTCCGAAGAGTGGAATGCTTCAATTTGATCATAATGTCTTCAACAAAATCCTCAAAGAAGGCATAGATGGAGTCATAATATGCTATCCCATGCATAAAAGTTTGTAAGTTTCATTTCACAACACTGAACTCTCATTTTTTAAACATAATTTAATTAAAAATCAATTATTTATTTATTCATTTTTAATATTTATTATTTAAAATCCAATAAATTGATTGCTTAGATAAAATAAATATTATATACTCTTTCCTATCAATATTTTTCGTATTATTGAAATGAATTCCTTTGTTATATATATTATATTATTTATGTAGTTTTCTTTAAGTAGTTGTTCTAGTGGGATGAATGTTTCCCATATATTTTTATTACATATACTATGGTTGTATGGGAATAAATGAACCTTATTGTAAAATGATTTATTAATTTTTAACTTTAATTAAATTAAACTTGGATCTTAATGTATTAAAACTAAAATAGGTAGATAATTTAGTAAAATAAGTAGATAAAATTAAGTAATTACAAATACATACAATTTTAAAAAACCATGAAAATTGGAATCTAGTATTGAGATAGTGACAAAGATGTCAAGGTAGGAATGGTTTGAGACTTCTACTTCTTGTACTACATCACACCCATGGTTAGGTCTTAGAACACCTTTGTCTTATGTAATTTTTTAACTTTGTAATTTCAACTTTAATAGCTACAAAAAATTGTTACATGTGCTTGTACTTGAGTGTAAAAAGACAGTGGTGTTGAAAATCACCTTTAAGGGCCTACTATAAACATGGAGAATATTATTGACCTCCTTGATAATATAAAATCCCTATATCTAATGTAACCACAAAAATAAAACCTCAAACAAATAATATGAATGCATATTGAGTTGAGATTTGTTTTATATTGATACTAAAAGTGAGTATAAATGAATAAATATAGATACAAGGTGTTATAAATTGATTATTATATTGTCATTTATATGACCTATGATGAAATACTTAAAAATATATCATAAACATAAAAATAGAGACCTTTAGAAAAAAATATTATGGTTGGAAATAATATTCTTATAAATCTATTTTGAGAAGAAATAAATTTAGAATTTAAACTATGAGGACTAGATCATGGTTGTAGTTTTTTTCATGTGTTAATGATTCAAAATATTCAAAATATTCAAAATATATCCCATCACCCTAAATGATCAACCAAGACCTTGAATTTGAAATTCTTTTCTAGTCTATACTAGTGAATAAAACTCATGATTAAATTTGTGAGTAAATAAAGGTCAATATAATAATCAATGACTCTTCTAATTATGTAATTCTTAATGCTAATAGCACATTGTGAACCAAGATTAAAAAAATAGGAATGCATGTAAATTATAATAAAATCTAATAAATATTAATTCAAACACATTTCTAAATTTTCCAAAAAATTATATGGACAAGAATAATTTAAAAATTCATAGATGAAAAAATATATTCAATATATTACATTGAAAAACCCTTCAAATACTATACAAAAAAATTATAATCTATAAAAATATAAACTAATAGACTATAATATCATTTTAGAAAATTTGGCATTAGAGATAAAAAATTATCCCTAAAAATATCTTAGACAAATGTAAAGATAACCAACCAATGAGGAATTTCTTTATTATATACAACATTCTTTTTACTGAAAAAAATGAGAATACTAGAAAATAGTATTTGACATAAAATTTAACACCCTAAAATAATCACAATAGAGGACACGTTAAAGTACTTATAATAGATACTAGTCTAAGTAAACCTTATTACATCAAATAAATTTTCATATATAGATTCTTGGTGCTTGAACTAACTCAAAATTGCATTACACATACAATTCTTCAATACCTACCTCTCATATTTTTCTTAAACTGTCCTAAACTAGTTCACCTTAAAAATCATTTTGTATGTTCATTAAACATTTTTGTAGAAAATTAATGAAAATGGAGTCGTCGGACAAGAAAGGGAGCGGGTCCTACATTTTGAACTATTCTGAGGGGGGGGTGATGGAGATGGCGAATTGAAGGATGAGGATGGATTTTCTTGGGTTCCTATTTGGTTTGGTCTATGTTTCTTCCTCCAAGGTGTTTAGAATAGGTGGTTGTGGCTTCTCTTTGGCCCTGTTTGGGATTTTTTGGCTGTTGATGGGTCATTCTCAGCTATTCTTCTTGTTGTGCACATAGAGGGTGATCCTGTAAAGATTTTAAAACCCAAAACAAAACACACACTCACAAATATGTTGCTTTGTTTTCCAGTCAAGCTGGAAATAGCCAAATCTTAAAATGTGGAAACAAGAGGATACATGCAGTATTTTCTTCTATTAATCAACTAGAAATGAATAATACATAAAACAAACTAAAAACTACAAACAAGCTGAAAAATTCCTATTCAAACTTTATGGGAGCGAACAAAACCTACTCAACCAGATCATAAACAATCAGGAGCTACTCAGAGCTCTTTGTAACAACACGAATGGAACTATATGTTGTTCCTAGTAAACTCAAAGTGATCAGGAGAAATCAGATGCTCACTGCAAACACTTTGCAACTACTCTAAGAAATCCAGAGCTATCGGCAACTCCTTTCACAAAATGTTTTTTGTTGTTGTTGTTGTAACTTCACTGCTTTCTGCTAAATTTTTTGCTACTGCAAAATTGACCTCTCCAACTGACCGAATAATCTACCTTCAATCATTTTTATCTAAAATAAACATTCCCTCCTAAATTTCAAAATCACCTACCAACATTAATTCACCTGTAGACTTGATTTGCATGTCGGGAGCAAAAGAGGAAAGCAATCCCCAAAAGAAATCTTCCAGCTACAAAAATAACAAATTCTCTAATAGGGTAGGTGGCAACGACAGGAGGCTCACGGACAATCAATTTTACAACAGATCTTGCTTTTTTTCTTTTGGTGGTTGTGAAGTCTCTTCATTCTTTTGGTGCTTCTCTTCTCCTGTCACCTATTATTCCTACTTTTCGTTATCCCTATCTTCCTCGTGAGGTCTTTGGCTTTGCTGGGAGTTTGAAGTTCTATGTGGTTTGTGTCTCCCTCATAGCATCAGACTTCGAAATTTTGGCTTTCATGTTGTTCTCTTTCCCTGCTTCTACCTATGCGGGTTTCTTTGCTTCTCCTCTGTTTGGCTTTGGTTTCTTGCATTGGTTGTTGTTGGTTTGAATGTGTTCACATATTTTTCTAGTGATTGGTTGTTCATCGGTATGTCTGTGTTGCTCAGTCTTAGCTTCTTACTAGCTTTGGTTTCTTTGCTTCTTGTCTCCCCTGCTCTTGTCCTCATCTTGTGGCTAGGGATTTTTGTGCTTTCTCATAGGTCCTTGTGGGCTTGTAGTACTCTTGGCCCCTTTTTGGATAGAGCTTTGTTCTTTGCGATCTTTTCCAGTGGTTGGTTGTTTACTAGTCCAGTTGTGCTTCCTATTTTGGGCTTCATGCTAGCTTTAGGTGTTTTTCTACTCTTCTCCCCTATTCATGTGCTAACTTTGTGGCTGGGGTTTGTTTTGTTTTCGACAGGCTTCTTTCTTTCTTTGGGTATCTCCTCTATTGTGGTGGTCATTTATTTTCCCTAGTTTGTGGTGGTGTGGTTGAGCCATTATTTTTTTCAACTACCTCTTTTTATTTCTCTCTAAGTCTTGGTTGGGGACCATGTGTTTGAGGGTTTTTTTGAACACTTGGGGTTATGCTTCTCTCTGCCTTTACTTGGTCTCTGGTTCTTCGACTCTCTTTCTTTGGTTTCAAAAACTCTATTTAAGGTGGTTGAAGTTTCTACTCTTGAAGGAGTTGTGTTTGAAATCCTTTGGAAATGTTGATTTATGTTGGCTTTTTTTGGATTTTTTTGTGGCTAGCTTGTTGAAGTCTCCTAAAGTTTTGGCTAGATTGTGCCTAGTTTTTGGCATTGTCTCCCTTGGCCTCCCATTGGTGAATGGTTTACATAATATCTCTATGGATACAGTGATTCCACTCTTTAGGTACCTTTTGTATGTAAGATTATTCTTCTAGGGGTGGAGAAACCCCATCTTGACTTTGTTTGGCTTGCTAAAGTTTTCTAAAGTTTGGGTTGGGTGGTGCATGGTTGTTGTTTTGGCTCTTGTGGGTGTTGTTATTGAAGTAAATTTAGAAAAGATGAAATTATTGCACTTGATGGGGTTGAGTTCAAAGTTTATGTTGGCCTTGTTGCTTATGCTACCCATTGTGGCTAGGTGTTTTCTTTCCACTAGTGTGTGCAATATTCCTAGCTTTGTGGTCTATGTCTCCTATGGATGTGGAAACCCTTCCTATTGAGGTGGTGACATATCCTATGGAGGTGGATAGTGATTTTGTGGGCTTGGTGGGTTGTTCATCCTTCTTCAGTCAACCTTCTCCCTTGATGTTGCTATCGATGTGGAGGCCACTCCTATTGAGGTGGAGTTTTGGTACGGGTGTGATTCCTTACTGTAGTGGAAAAATTTCTCTTGATTACTTCTCCTATAGAGGTGGAGGGGTTAGTTAGAAGATGGGTTTGTTTGGCTCCAAAAACACTACCTTATTTTATGACTTTGAAATAGGTTCCATAAGTGAAATGTTTGTTGTTGTTTGGTTGTTGTACACTTTGGGGTGGAAGTTGTTTTAGTTTTGTTGGCATATTATTGCCATCAATTTTGAAAGGGGATCAGGTGTGAGGTGGAACTAATCTTTCATGAAGGAGAGCCAAAATTGATGTCAAAATGTTGTCATTGATGTCTGAGGAAGAAGGTGTATTGTGGATCTAGAAGATGGTTTGAATGCTACAAATTTTGTTCAAAGTATTGCATTATTGTCATTTTATTCTGTCATGTTGTAGAGGAAACATGTTGTAGAGGTTTCCTTCTAAAATCAAGAGAAAAATCTAAGTACAGACTCAACATGCATTCTCTGAGAGCTGCTTAGAAATGTGTCTGGTAGATCTGGTGGCTAAAGACTATGCTAAAAAAATTCAGAAATATGCTCTCCTCCTGGATAAGGGTTTTGTAGTTAAACCCTAGTGTTAGCAGTCATGGCACCTTAATAACCTTCTATTTTGTTGTTGACTAATGGTTGAAGGTTGGAGGTCAGTTAAGTCATAACCTATGGCCCTTAAGTTTGTTTAGTGACTGGCCCCTTTCACCCTGTCACCCGACTATTGTCAATGAGTTCCCTTGAATATCGGACCATGCGCATTCAATTTTGAGATCTGAAGGCTATCACTGGATATTGTATGTCATGGATAGCTTTTGATAACTATTTTGTAATTTAGTGATACATGATGAGTGGTTATCACACATCACAAAAAGAAAGTTGAATTATGCCTCAAGATTAGTGATATGCGATGAAGATTTTGAATGGTCGTGATCATGATGATCAGACGATGCATGATAGAGGAGAATAGGATCTTGGTGGGACTAGTTTCATATCGCATCATATCACCCAACCTCTTCACATCGTTGTTGTGAAGCGAAGAAGGTTGAAGATTTGAGCGATAAGTGATGATAGTGAAAAAATCTATAGTTAGCTCGTGTTAAAAAATTAGCATGGCACACAAACATAACATAATAGTAAAACTCTCTCTACCATAGAGGTAAATAAATTAGAAATAAACTAGTGAGAAGAGTTGACATCGGTACATTTCATTAATACATAGGCATGGAGATTCTTTACGATGGATAATTTATCAAACATGCATGTATACCTTAAAAAATGAGCACAAAGTTATTTTTAACCTTTGAAAAATCAAACCCTAGACGCAACCCTGCTAATGATTTGTATACATGTGTCTATTGAAATATCAATCTAGATGGCCTAGATAGGTGAAGAGAAATTCTGCATATCCATCTACATTCAATATTCATGAATTAGAGTGTAGAAACACCTACAAAATTTAGTAAAACTCATGGTCTGGGATGGTCTTATGACAAAAAAAAAAAAAATAATCCATAAATGAGATATGAGTGCTAACCTTTTCTTTTCAAATCTATTTTAAAATGTGTTAAAACCTCTTACAAGGACTCCACAGATATAGATCAGTATTTGTAGGATTTGCTTAGAATCAATGACATTTTATCATCAAATAAACAAACCATAGAAGGTGTTAATATTGTTGTTGAGTTGGTTTTTGGATTTCATTGTGTGAAGTATTTGTGCATCAACATTTTGGATCACACTTCGTTATCCATCATTAGGATGAAATAAGAGAGCATAAGGAAAAATGGATAGATGTAGACCAAGAAGCAACCAAAAAAGGAAAGGGAAAGGGAGAGGAGCAAGGGGATTGCATGAAGACCCAAAAGGAAAAATAAATAATATAAATATAAAAACTCAAATAAAATAAAAGAATACTAAGAGATAAATAAAAGAAACCAACAACAAGCTAAAAATTAAGATTAAATGAAAAATATATATGAAAAACAAAAGGAGATTCAAAGTGAAAAGTAAAATATAATTAACAAATATTATAATTACACATTAAATTAAAATGATAAACTAATTAGATCTATTTAATATTAGAGATGTTATTAATTCTTACTATAATTTCAAATTTTATCTTGAATTATTATTTAATATAATTAATGAACTTCCTATTTTTCCATTTAAAATAGATGTGAATGACAATTTGTTTTTCTTAGATAAATGTTTATTTTTAATATGAGCTTATTTATATCTATATATAGTATGTTTTTATTTCCTTGTAGTTCATTATTATATTTATAAATTATTCTTTAAAGATACTTAATATATAAAGGTTATTAAAATTATTTCTAAAAGATTATTTCTTTATAAATTTGGATTGTTAAAAACACAATATACATATAAACATTAAAACTATTAAGTATCTTTTTCTTAAGAGGGTAAAAACTTTATTAGTAGAAAGAAAGAATTAGTACAAAGAAATTAGGGACCAAAGAGTCTCCCAAGAAAATAAAGGTCATCAAAACATCTAGCCAAGACACATAATCAGCACCAACCACCCTCAAATAGTCATGTCATCAAAAATAATTCTCTCTAACTCTTGGTAGTAATCACATGATAACTTCTCCCATCCCTCAAACTGCCAATCACCAACATGCTCAGAATCCCACTTGGCCAAACATTTTGCAACCCTATTCCATTCACTTGGGATGTCGGTAAAGGACACCGCCTCCAACATGGAACATGGCTGCAAAATATGTCGAACAACTAAGGCAAGTTGCCAATTGACCCCTACCAAATTCTGCTCCTTCAACAAATTAACCATGATCTGTGAGTTAGACTCAGAGATAATATTATGCCAACCCAAAGCACAAGCACATTCTATAGCCCAAAAAATCACCAACCCCTCCATAAGATTATGGTATTGCTACCCTTTATGAATGGGGAAAAATAAAATAATAGAGCCAAAATAGTCTTGTCCAACTCCACCAATCCCAGCTGGCCCATGATTACCCCTAGAAGAGCCATCAAATTTAATCTTCAAAATGTCCACCAGAGGAGGTGACCATCTTCCAACCCTCTAAAATTTCTATTTAGCCTGCCTACCTCTTCTAACACAAGCAGAATTGGAAGTCAAACCCTGCAGACCCAATTTGCTCACAATCTCATCATCACTCCTTTCCAAAGGAAAATCCAATTTACATTTAGTTTCCACCATTTCTTGAATCATACCAATGATTCTTTTCCAAACCTATTGAGTCATCAAATTATCCCCCCAAAAATTCCTATGATTCCTTTCCAACCATAACTACCAAAGGATGAAGGTAGGACCAATGCACCACACTATCTGCAGGAAAGAGGCTTGAGTAGGAGGTCTTCCCAGGCTATTCCAGAATACAACAAGGGAAGAAGTATGAACACAATGATTTTTCTAGATACCCCACCAAAATTTCCAAATAATCATATAAAAAGGACAATGAAAGAAAAATTGGGAAGAATCCTCCTCACTACACTCACAAAGAACACAAACTAATGGACCCTAGAATCCCCGCTTTCAAAGATTTTCCTAAGTCAAACATCTATTCCGAGATAAGGTCCACATAAAGAAATTAAGATTAGGCAAGGAGAACTTGTTCCAAACATATCTCCACCAAGGAACTTCTAACCCTCCATGATTTCGAGCCATCAACTCCTGGTACCCACTAGCCACAGTGAAAACTCCTTTAGGATCTAGACCCCAAGCCAAAGTATCCCTATCCCGGAGAGAGTTGCATTGTCTACAAGCCAGAATATTTTGGGGCTCAACACATTCCTCCTCCAGTCCATCCATGGGCCATTCACTAGGAGCCTTCCACTTAGACACCTCCATATATCCACAAAGGCAAGAAGTCTAAAAATCAATCAATCTAGACCAACCCGCCTCCAAGAAGCACTGACAAAGATTCTGAAGATTAGGATACCTGCTCATAATAAGGGAGAACCCATCCCAAGACTCAAACCAAAAGAAAGCCTCAACCCCCCTATTGCATATCCAAAACAAGCCCTCTTTGATTAACTTAGCACCTTTTTTAAGTGTTTCCAATATCATAGAGCCTTTCCCCACTAGCGGATATTGAGGAATATTCTCCTTTGATATCCTCCTTAGGTACTTGTGGTATGTAATTTGGGCCCATAAATTATCCTATTCCAAACACAATCTCCAATAAGTCTTGGCATCCAACCTAGTAAAAGTCAACTACCTCAATCCCAAACCCCCAAACTGCTTCGGACTGCAAACAATATCCCATTTCATCAAGCTCCACTTAAAATATGACAAGTTGTTAGTCCATAAAAATTCCCTAGCCAAAGAGTCCAAATCCTTAATGAAACTAACAAGAGCCACCTAGAGCATACATCTATAGTTGGGAAGAGCCTGAACCACTAACTTAAGAAGCTAAACCCGCCTAGAAAAAGACAATGATCTATGATTCCAATGGTTCACCTTCGCACGAAACTTGTCAAGAATTTTTTACCAAGAACCCCTGGGGAGGTTACCTGAGGAGATGGGAATGCTAAGATAATTTAAAGTAAAAGAACCAATCTATAACCTCATAATACGAGCAATCCTTTGTTGAATGAGTCACAGAGTATTAAAGAAGAAGATGGAAGATTTATCCTCATTAATCATCTAACCAGAGGCAGCTAGATAAATATCCAAAGCCTTGCAAAAATTAGTGGCCTCTCTAACCTTGGCCATTCCATCAAAGTAATATCATTAACAAATTGCAAGTGTCACTGAGGAGGTAAACCATTTCCCCACACCCAACTATGGATAAGACCCATCACCACATTGTTCTTCAACAATATCCCCAATCCTTTAGCTAGAAGAAAGAATTCCCCTTGATGAAGACCTCTGGAGGCTCCAAATAAGGTATATGTTTCACCATTTACCAACATTGAAAAGGAATTTATTGTAACACAACTCATAACCCACATAATCCACTCCTCAGCAAAACCAAACTTAGTAAGAACTTTGTGCAAAAAGGACCACTTAACTCTGTTATAAGCCTTAGCCATATCCAACTTAATGATTTTAGTGGAAATGACTACACCATCCATGATTTTCCTATCATCCAAAAATCCACCTTGATCCTCAGAAATAAGCTTGTTGAGCCATCGCTTCAACCTCTCAGCAATCAACTTAGAAATAATTTTATAGACCATGTTACAAAGAGAGATAGGCCAAAACAAACTCAACCTGTTTGCACCCTCACATTTGGGTAGGAGAGCAAGGAAGGTAGAGTCCAAATCCTTCAACATTTGTTGATTCCTCTAAGACTCATGAACCACCTCTAATAAGTCCATATTTATAATGTCCCAAAATTATTGAAAGAATTTGATCAGAAAGGGCTTTCCCTTTCTTCATCTAAAAGATAGTAGCCTCCAATTCTTCCAATCAAATGCAACCCAAGAGGTGCTCATTCATTTCCCCAGTGACCAGAGAAGGGATACATGACAAAACATAGTTTTCTTCTACCAACACGTCCCCAAACTCCTCCCTAAATAAGGAAGCAAAGAACTATGTAGCTTCCCTAGAAATATCACTCAAAGAGGTTAAATTCTCACCCCTGTCATTCACAAGAAAAGGGATCGAGTTACCATGTATCCTGGATTTCACATAATTGAAGAAGAAAGTAGTGCTTTTATCCCCCTCTTATAACCACTCACACCGAGCCTTTTTTTCCAGTAAATCTCCTCATGCAACTCACACTCCTCTAGATCTTTTAATTCCCTCACCTCCTCCTTGAGAGAAAAATTAGAAAGGCCCAGCTCCCTAATCTCATGGATGATAGCATTCAAATCTACCTAAGCAACAATCTTGGCATGAAACATATTACCAAAACACTGCCTATGCCACCTTTTGAGCCAATACTTCACATACTAGAGTTGTTTGGAAAAAGAATACGTAGTAGTGCCATAAGCACGCCTCCCCAAACACCACCATCTAGAAAAATGATCGTACAAGGAGGGATCCTCTAACCACATAAGCTAAAACTTGAAAGAGAGAGATCTAACATGAGTCAAAAAATTAGATAATTTAATAGGCTAGTGATTTGAGCCCCTCGAGTCTAGAATCTCATAACAAGAAGACCAAGATCCGCCAATCCAGAAACAAGAGACCAAGAACTAGTCTATAAGAGAGGGGACCAACCACGTCCAAGGCCCCAGGTCATGGAGGGCCAAGAGCGGAAGGCTGCCCTAAATTACCTCGGTCTAAAGGGATGTTTTGAATGAGGGACGAGAATGATGAGGACTATAAGGTCCTACAACCACTCTTCAGACCTAAACTATAATATGGGCTAGGTGAGCTAGCTTTTTGGAATCGGTTTTGTGCCTAAGATAGTTCTTTGTCCAAGGATGGTAGCATAATTCTAGGACATCAATGTGGCACACTGATGTCTCTCAGGTGTGTTGGCATCCATACAACCAGACAACAGTGGAAACAGTACAACTACCAAAAAGACCTACTAATAGCCTAGCTAGCTCAATCTAGATGGTAAAAACAAAATAAGAAAGTACACAAAGTATACACTAAAATGATAAAGCAAATAGAATAGAACTAAGGTGACAAAGATAATATCACAAAGATGTTTGTTTGCCAGCTAGCTTCACGCGTTCTCTCACTAGTACACAACAAAGAGAGAAAAAAATTGGGGGATGTATAGGGGTTTTCCTCAATCATGCCCCTTTTTTGGTGTTTCCACCTCCATGGACAACTAAGATAGCAACGATAGAGAAATATATGATAAAGGAGAAAAGAAAGTAGAAAACATAATAACACTACAAAATAGTGAAATGCTACTCAACGAGATCGTAAACGAGATGAGTGAAAATTTTACAACCTCCACCAAGAGCTCACTAGCTAATGATGGAGAAAAAGAGCTTGAACAATCACCATAGCCTCAATTGTGGTGAATGAAGGTGTTGTAAAACCTCAAGCCCCTGCTACAATGGCTTTTTCCAAAATTTCTCTATGGATTTGATGGAGTGTTGTTACTGCAATGGAGAATCAAAGTGTTGATTGAGAGTGAAGAGAATGTTGGAAAATGTTTGAGAATTGCCAAAGAGATCAAGAACTGCTAAGAAGATCTTGTGTAGAGATGAAATTGCTAAGAGGATGATTGAATGAGCAAGATATTCTTTTCCAGGCCAAAATAGGGAGGAAAGAGTCATTTTCGGGTTGGCTCGTCGAAGAGGGACGTCAAAATTTGTTCCCAATAGGAAGTGTAATGCCTATTCCATCTTCAGACGTGGGAATCTGTAAGGGGAATAAGTGTGTTGTGTGGACGTCTATGCGTCATGCGGGCAATTTCAAATAGTTATTCTTCTACCAACACAAAACATGGATTCCAAGTGGAATGAAGGGAACTTGTTGATGTGGAATTTCGCCTTCGGATTTGGTTTTCTAAGATGAGGGAGTGTAAAAAGGGAATTTATGTAAGGGGTCCAAATTCACTCCTATATATTTTTCCCCAACTTTAGCGAGCATTAATATTGATGAGTGCTTTGATAAACTAGATCGAAAAGGTAGTAGGGTTAAAAAATGTATACCTAAATCGTCGAGGAGGCAAACCATGATCTAGCAAGCTCGAAAGAACGGGCTGGAACAAAAGACTCCACAATCCTGCAAAACCATGAATTTTTAGAATGAAAGTGTCTTACAGGCCCACAGACCTACAATTAGGCAACCCCCAAGATCTCTCACATGAAGGAATCCCCAAAAATTAAGCACCTCACAAGCCTGCAAACCTGTGAGGAAGGTATCCCCCAAGATCTCTCACACGAACAGAACCAAGAAAAGTGCCTTAGAGACCCAAAAACCTGTAATGAAGGTATCCTACAAGATCTCTCACTTGAAGCAAACTAAGAAAAGTGCCTTACAGACCCGTTGACTTGCAAGTAAGGTATCCTCCAAGATCTCTCACATGAAGGAAACTGAGATAAGCGCCCTACAGACCTATAGACCTATAAGGAAGGTATCCTCCAAGATCTCTCACATGAAGGAAACTGAGATAAGTTCCCTACAGACCTATAGACCTTCAGGGAAGTAACCCCCAAGATCTCTCACATGGAGGAAGCTTAAAGGAAGTGCCCTCCAAGCTCGCAAACCTGCAAGGAGGTATCCCCCAAGATCTCTCACATGGAGGAAACCAAAGGAAGGGGACTCCGCAAAGTTAAGAAGTGGCTTTATAGGTGCACCTACAAAGAAAAATGTTTACCCACAGATATAACATGTCAAAAAGCGGCCACACAAGCAAGTAAGTGGATAGTCACACAGACCATCAATAAGTTGGAAAACTTTCAAAGGGATCCTTCGGGAACCCAACGTGAAGAGGAGGTCCACTCAAGGGATGAGTTGTTTAAAAGTATGGGAAGGACATTCTTTTCTCAAATCAATTCATCATCAAGGAATCCTTTTGAAATATGTTCACTTCATCAAGGAATTTGAAAGGAAGAAAAATGCCCCCTCACAAGGGGAAGATCAAAGCAGTTCCCACCTCAGACGAAGGTTCTCAAGTTCTTTCTTTATGAACCCATGATGAAGGAAACATGATCCATAAGTGGTCCAAGTTATGAATATAGTTTTACAAATAAATACTCATGAAGACTTTCGAGAAAAGATTCATTGGCAATGGATGCATTTTCTGAAAATCGAAGCATTATAGAGATGGCATTGTCACATAGGAGAGGGAAAACTCAAGCAAAGAAGAGAGAAAGAGAAAAAAGAGCGAAAAAGAGAGAAACACAAGCAAAGGGCACAGGGGGATCTGGTTTCGTGAGGTCAAAGCAGCTCATGCATATATAAATAATAGGTAATTGTGGTGCAAGGAGAAAGATCATCAATCCCCTACCAGATCAAGAAGAATGCATGGAAAAAAAGAAAAAAAAATTGGGTCAACATGGAAGGGAAGCCTAAATTCCCTCAACGCTTTGCATCATCCCCAATTTGTCAAAATTCAAGTTACAAACATGGAAGACTGATGAAACAGATAGACGAAGGTGTACAAAACAAAAATCACTCCTATATCCAAGCACCGACAAGGGTGAAATGGGTCATCCAAGAGCACATAGCACAATCATGGGGGAATACATCACAACACACACATATCTCTAATCTAAAGATAAAGAAAGGGGCCTCCCCCTACCACTGATCGACCAAGAGGTCGTGTGATTCCCACTCTAGATCATCATAGGGGGAAGGAGGATGAGCTTGCAATGGTGGAATGTTAAGGGGAGGAGATTCTGACCCTCCTGTAACAAGGACTAAGGAAGAAGGCCCCATAAGGCCCCCTCCACTAAATTCTTGTGGAGTGAGGGTTAGCAACTTTGCGAAGACCACTTACAAGGCCAGAACTTCATCGAGAGATTTAAACAAGAACTTTACTAGAGTTCCATGGTTTACCTTGACAGATGGAGAAGACTGCACCTAATGTTGAAAGTGAGATACCCTCCATCACCTTATGTTGTTACCTCCACCAAGAGCTCACTACCCAATGATGGAGAAAGAGAGATTGAAAAATCACCATAGCCTCAACTGTGGTGAAGGGAGGTGTTGTAAAACCTCAAGCCTTTGCTATAATGTCTTGTTCCACACTTGCTCTATGGAGTTGATGGAGTGTTGCTGCAATGTAGGGTCAAAGTGTTGCTTGAGAGTGAAGAGAATGCTAGAAAATGATTGAGAATTGCTAAAGAGATCAAGAACTGCTAAGAAGATATTTTGTAGAGATGAAATTTCTAAGAGGATGGATTGAATGAGCAAGATAGGAATTTCAAGGCCAAAATAGGGAGGAAAGAGCCTTTTTTGGGTCAGTTGGTCGAAGAGGGATGTTACAATTCATTCCCAATAGGAAGTGTAACACCTCTGCCATCTTCAGATGTGGGAATCCATCGAGGACATAAATATGACGCGTGGATGTCTACGTTTCATGTGGGAATCCCTGATAGTTATTTTTATATCGACACAAAAGACAAATTCCAAGTGGAATGAAGGCAGCTTGCTGATGTGGAATTTTATCTTCGGATTTGGTTTTCTAACGTGAGGGAGTGTAAAAGGGGAATTTATGTAAGGGGTGAAAATTTTCTCCTATACATTGTCAAGCCTCTCAGTAATACAATCCTCCCCCAATCTTCTATTGTTCCAACTAAACTGGCCATTACTTCATTCAAATCAATAATTGCATTGAAATCACCTACAATAATCCAAGGATAAAGAGGAATAAAACTTTGAATAAACTTGAGATGAGACCATAGGTACTACTTACCAGGAAAATTAGTATGAGCATAGATTTTGGAAAGAAGAATTATTTCTCCTATCTCCAAACTTGAAGCAACTGCTAAGATAGAAGACTTACAAGACATACACCAAAGAGGATGAATATTCAATGGATTCCATAAACACACCACACCCCCGCATTACCTTGGGCACCAATTCACTTGAATTGACCCCACCCCATAGTTTAGACACCAAACCACACATATTCTCTATAGACAACTTAGTCCCCTGTACAAAAATTACATCAGGAGAATGATTTCTCACCAAATAACAAACAACTTTTTATCAAGGTCCATTGTTCAAGCCCCTTACATTCCATGAGAGGTTGATCATTTCTAAGGGTTGAATAAATGTGAGTCAAGAGTCTTGATAGATCTTGACTCCACCAATGTCTCCCCCATCAACTTGATTATCTCTAAGTCCTTTCTCCTAGCCTTGAAATTCTTCTCAGCAACCCCTTTTTGAGATCCTTCTAGTGAAGCCCCAACGAGGGAGTAGTCTTGGTTCCTTTTCCTAAATCAAAACCCACTTTTACTAATGAAGGAGAGATCTCCCCTCACTCATTTTTATAGCATCAAGGGCCTCAGGCCCCATTGGGGCCATCATACTAAGAATAGAGCCCATTTGCAAAGCACCAACAACTTGTGAATTTTGAATATTATCAAAAATATTGCCCTCTTGAACCATGTCCAAGACACCTTGATCCAAAGCCATCATACCCAGGTTCACTTCCTATTGACTAAGGTCATCGAAAATGTCAAATCTATTAAAAGTATCCACTTCCTGTCGATAACTAAAATTCCTCTTTTGTCCATGATTCCTATTGTGAGCCTTAATAGGAATGAAACCTTTTGTGCCTACAACATCACTAGGAATGGGAGTCTTTCCTTTTTCAACCTTAGGGGGGTTACAAGGAGGCTGAGTAGATTGAGACTCAGAAGATTTTTTCTTAGGACATCTTCTCTGCAAATGACAATATTCATCGCACAATCGACAGTGGAAAGGTAGAGGGTATGTGCAAGATCATGATGGGCCAAAAAGTGGCGATATGTAAGTGATATGATGGCCCATGTGTCTGATGATTTTTTTTTTACCCAAAATTGATGAAACAAAAAGGGTTTTTAAAGGAGATTCTCAGCTTTCCACAAATATAAATTATTCTTTACTTTGAATTTAATAAATAATTATTATTCATTTTCTATTTAAATTACATTTAAAGTGTTGATTGATAGGCTGATTGAAAAACATCTATAGCTTTCAAACGGTATCACATTTTTTGAATCTTAAACATGCGAGAAATTCTATGCTTTGCATACTATAGGATTAAAAAAAAAATGAATTTCATGAAGTTTTGACCAAGTTAAGGTGGTCAAACATACAAGTTTTTATATTTTTTAAAAGTTGTAATAAAAAATTCATAATCAATTATTTACTTGGAAACAAATTACAAAAAAATATGCATCACATTGGGACATGAGTCCTCTACTTATATCTAAAATATTATAAAAAAATATTATCATTTTATTGTGGTTAGGGTGGTCAAACAGACACCTACTTCTTATTTTTTCCCTGAAATTTAAGTACTACTACATTGAAATTTCAAATTTTCACCAAATAGATTTTTATTTTCTTTAAATAAACCCAGTAGTTTAGAAACTAGATTCAATTTTATACAAATTCTATTCTTACATATTTTTAAATAATATAGATAACTTATTCAAATTTTTACGTCAAGTTTCCTAACTCTGATTTTCTGAATTTGCATCACCACTTAAGGGCCTATTTTTTCCATGATGATCCTGCACATACCCTAGAGTTTCATAATCAAGTTGTTGCACCCAAGAAAACTTACCCGCAAAAATTTCCAAAGAGTTTTGAAGAGGGTTACTCAAATCAATCTCAACACAAATGCGAGCAAAAGTCATTACCTTTCTATCTTGTGTTTGTTGAGAAGGACCCACTAGTTTCCCCAAAAGTGAACCCGCCATTTGTAAGATGTCATTATGCCAATACTCAATTGGAAATCGAGGAAGATACACCCACACCAGAACATGATTCAGGAGCTCCTTCGAAAGATTAAAACCAATGTTCCATGGATTAATAAATAAACCAATCTAGTTATGAAAATAAGGTCCACCCTTGAACACTCTATTACGATCAATCATACAGTTGAAAACCACCATGAAATAACTATTGGCCAATAGTATCACATCCATTTCACCCTCTGGAGCCCAAGTCGACTGAGCCCACAACTCCAAACATTAAAGTGAGATCCACATTCCCATGAATTTGCAAATCAAAAAGCATGTTTCGAGAAATGCTCGACATCCTCCGTGATTGATTCTAGTTGAACCACCAGCACCGGTCTTTCTATGCTTCTCTCCAAGAAACCATTGATTTTAAGGATTTGAGGGCCTCCAGGTGGAGTGAACCCTCCAACCCCCAAATCATTAGAAAACAAATTGTTCTCAACACACTCATCGAATGAGATAATGATTTAGCACCAAAATCTGCTTGAAAATCCAAAGACAACTTAAAGCAAGACGTTTCCCCTGAATCCATTGCTAAGAGAAGAAAAAATTGCACCCTTATACCACCTCACTACACTTCGGTGAACGCTCACAAGAAAATAGAATAAAATCACCCCACAAAATTAAGCTATACGCCAAACACTCTAAAAAGGAAACAAAACCCCAAACCCTTATACCACCCCCATGCCTTAACTGAGCCCCACCAAATAGCTGAAACCAAGAGAAAAAATCTTGCAATGGCTCCAAAGAAAGAGAATCCTCTCCTATGAATAATCATACCCCCACACTAATAAAAACCCCTGTTCAACCTACACCAAACGTGCATGAGCATCCATAGTGAAGAAATCTCCAAAAAGGCAAAGCATGTAGAGAGTAGATGCCCAACTAGGGCATGTGGGCCCTAGCTTTCTCAACCACCACACACAACGTCATCCAAAAATGTAATTCAAATGTGTTCATTTCTATTAAGTATCTTTTGGAAATAAATGTATAGTTAAAATTTTATTTTTAACTAGACTTATATTTCCAAAAGATACTTAATTTACATTTACACATTAAACTAAAAAGATAAATTAATTAAATCTATTAGGTATTAGATATACTATTAGTTCTAACTATAATTTTGAAATTTATCTTGAATTATTATTCAATATATTTAATTAACTTCCTATTTTTTCATTTAAAATAGATGTGAATGACAATTTGTTTTACTTAGATAAATGTTTATTTTTGAATTTGAGCTTATTTATATCTATATATATATAGGTTGTTTTTATTTCCTTGTAATTTAATATGATATTTATAATTTGTTCTTTAAAGATACCTAATATATAAGGGTTATTAAAACTATTTATAAAATATTATTCTTTATAAATTTGGATTGTTAAAAACACAATTTAAACATATAAACATTAAAACTATTAAGTATATTTTGGAATTATAAGTATAAAAAATTAATTTATAAATTAAAGATTGTTAAAAACACAATAAACATATCAAAATTAAAACTATTAGGTATCTTTTGGATTGTTAAATATTTATATGTAAGTATAACTAATTTTTAACTATAATTATATAAACTAGAGAGAGAAAATAAAAATATTAAAGGGTCTAGGATTAAAAACACAATTAAAAACTAAGAGAAAACCAAATAGACTTAAATTGATCCAAAATCAACAAAAACACGAAGCCAAAAAGGAGAATGCATTAGAATACTATAATATTTTCAATATTTTGAAAATTATTAGAAATACTAATAATAATTTATGAAAGTTTTAAATGAACATGAATTATAAATACTAAATATTTCTTGAAATGTTCTAAATAATTTAAAAGAATCAATTAATTTATTTAGAAATGAAATTACTATAAGTTATAATTTGAAGCTAATTTTTAAGGAGAATAATATATAAATTTATTTTTAAAAACTAAAGACACCTACAAACTAATAATAAGTTAACTTGTCTTAATAATTAAGAAAATCCTAAGTAAAAAACTAAACTTAATTACTATCAATTCATCTAACTTAAAAATATAAAAAATAGATAGAAATCTACTAACTTAAAAACATCCTTGAGAGTAAACAACAAAAGGATGAGAAATAAACACCCAAAACATGAACACTGAGAGACAAAGAAGAAAAACAAGGTCCACAATAGCAAGAAAGGAATGAGAGAATGACGAGGGAAGGAGGAGACACAAAATTAGCAAGATGGAGGAGGAAGGTGGGTTCTCAAGTTGGCTAAAAAAGGCTACCAGGACAAGCTCAACCTCCACCCCTCATCGTGATTAAGGTTCAAGGGATGATTACTGATTTCAATAGATTCTTGGAGTTTTCTTTTGAAAAAATTATCTTCTTTGTATAAAATTTTAGTGTTTTCTAGAAAACTGTGGTGTTTGGTAGAAGAAGAGTGGTCAATAAGGGTAGATTTGAAAACATGTTCATGTTTGATGTCACTAATATGCTTTTTTATTCTAGTTCTGAATGAGAAACATGTTTCACCTATGTAAGGTGTGTCACAAGAAAAATTAACCTTATAGACTCCTAAGTCCAAGAAGATTTCCTTGGATTCTTTAAGAGAAGAGATGTGATTTCTTAGTAACAAAGGGCTTGAAAGCACTAAAAATGTCTTATTTATGGAGGATCTTAGAGATTTTTAGGATAAGCCATCAATGTACAAGAGGGAAGCACCTAGGAGGTCTAAGAGTACCCATTTAATTTGAAACTTGACAGGGTGGGGGCCCTAGCTCAGTTGGCTAAACCTTTCCTACTGTAGGAGGTTGGTCACAAGGTCTAGTCTCCCCCATCCCCGTGGTATCAGAGGGCGTTTCGTGCTAGCGCCGCCAGTCACGTTAAAAATTTTACTAGGTGCACTATAGTTTATAGGGGGTCATGCTACCCGATTCCTGCAGTCTAATAAAAAAAAAATTTGAAACTTGACAAAGGTGGGTCAACTCATGGATTAAGTTATCCTTATCACAAATCTAATAAGCTCTCAAGTCAAGGGTTTTAAGTACCCCACTTTTTTGGCTAGGTTGGTTATGAGAAGAAGAGTGGAGGTAGAGATCGGTGTGGGTTTCCTTATGGAACACTTGATGGCCAAGGGACCCATCAGGTTTTTTAAGAAGAAAAATGTCAAGGAAGGTAATTTAGTTACTTGATTTGATCTCCTCAGTGAAAAAAATGCAAGGGGTTAGGCTATTGAGGTGGACATGAAATTCTAGGTTTCAAGTTCTTGTTGAGGCTCAATTTTTTGTTAGAACTTAGAAATTACACTTGGAAGAAATACAATGGAAAGTTCCATATCCCAAAGATAACCAGGGACCAAGAAGAAAAGAAAGAATAATCCAAAGATTATCAAGATTGAGAAATTTTGAAATTAGAACTAGATTTAATTGACAAGAACTAGGAGTTAAGATGGGACCAAGAACTTGGAACCAAGGTTTAGGTTCAAAGTTCCAATTTGAACCTATAGTTTGAGTGAAGGGAATAAGGAAAATAATTCATGGGGATTAGGTATCGAAAGGGAACAAGGACATAGAACCTACATTTCTAAGTTCCCATCAAGTCTAGATTTTTTATTAGAACTTAAAGAAGAAGGTGGGACGTAGGGGATGAAAGGAAACAAGGACTAGGAAACTTAAGTTCCAAGTTGTGTTTGGGTCCTAGATTCTATTTTGAACTTGAATATGAAGCTGGGACTTGAAATGCAAAAGGAAATCAGGACCTGGAACCTTAGGTTCCAATTTCTCATTGGGTCTCGAGTTTTAGTTGAAACCTAAAGGAGTGACTTGAGAAGTGGAAGGGAATAAGGACTTGATACCTTGGGTTCTAAGTTATAATCAAAATCTAGAGAAGAAATTGAGACTTGAGAGGAAAAGGAGAACAAGGAAATGTAACCTTAGGTTCCAAGTTCCAATAAATTCTTGAGGCTTGATGGAAACTTGAACAAGGCCAATCAAGGTGGAAAGGAACCCAAGCCCAAACTTGGGTTCTAGGTTTTTGTTAGGGCCCACAACTCGAAAAGAATGTAAAGAAGAAAACTCCCCCATACTTATCCATTTTGGGATTTTTATAATTAGGTAATTGATTAAAGCCTAGGAAGGCAAAGCAACAACCACTAGAGGCACACTTAAGTTGATGCAGGAGCATCCAGGGTGTAAGAGAAATCTTGCATCCCAAAAGAAAATGTTTATTTTGATATTTGTTAGGTTTGGTGAATAATTTTTAATAAGGACTAAAAATGGTAGGTTTCTAGTTTTAGTAAGTTGGAACGACTAAAAATAGTAGGTTACTATTTTTAGTAAGTTTGTATTTGTGCAGGTATGGACATGAAATCTTACAAAAATCTCCAAAATGGTGAAATGAAGCCAATGGTGAAGAAATCACTTCAATACAATTTATCATTTGTGAGATATTAATGTTCTTATCTTCAAAGTACCTTTAAAAATAATTCAATTTTTACACACTAGTGTTTTTGGATGGGCTTGAAAAATAGCTTGTGGAAGTTGGACTAAAAAATTTAGGAAATTTTGTAGGCCCGGAAAGAGGGTGGCTGAGTCTATTTGGCACCAAAAATGGAAATGACAATTTCTTGGAAAGGGGAAAAAATGATAAAGTGGTGAGGAGTGAAAGGAGATAATTTTGGATGGGAAAATAGTCAAATTTCTTACTTACTCAGCATAGAATGATAGTTTGAGTTTCATTGGCCATTATTTCCATTTGTAGAGTTGTATGTCTAATTTTCTACATGTATTTACATCCAAAATTTGTGTAATAGAGATCTTTTGATCAAATACTTGTATTGTATTTGGTTACATGTATGTATATTTCATGAAAGCATAATAAATGTGCATGTTTGTTGTTCCAAAATTCTTTTGTCTATGCAAGGTTGTATTTGAGGGAGATTCTCGCTTCATTATAAGCATGATAAACCAATTTATATTTCTTAGATCAGTTATAATTGTTAGGAAGCGTAAGGGGGCACAAAATAACAACAATTACCTCCTTAGAATTTAAAATTTTCTTATAGATATATAAGGTATCATTCACATGATAAATTAAATCCTTGTTGGTTTTAATACATCACATGATTAATTTTTGAATAGTCCTAGCAAGTAACAAGGGGCCCAATAATGTTACAATCAACCATCTGGTTACCTCTAGCCAAAATTTTACTGTTTAAAATTGAGTGTGTTCTCTACAAGTTTTGACCACATCACTACATTGTTAAACAATAATTTGGGTATGCCTATCATAGTGTAAATAGACTTAATTATTAACCCATATATTCGATAAGATTCCTCAATAAGAAAAAAAAATCAATCAATGAAACCAATACTTTATTTCTTTTCATTCTCATAACTAGTAGGTGCAAAGTTGAGATAATCATTTTAAACTCGAGCACTAGATCAACAAGTTGAAGGAAACAATTTTAGATCTATGGTTGATGTTTTAATGTATAATTTAGATTATTGTATTTTATTTAATTCCATTTTACCATTTCTAATAGGAAATGAGCATGTACAAATTTTCTTCACAATATTATGCCTTGCAAATAATCATGTATTCTACCTAGGAGATTATATTGTGCCACCATAAGTTCAATATTAATGACCATATAGAATCCTTCACATTGCTCATATAGACCCACTTGGAATTTTTCTTAGTGGTCTCCAACCAATAGGAAATGTTTTTTGTTGCCACATTTGGTCCATATTCCTGTTACAGAATTACAATATAATTTGAGGAAAAATTAGATAAATAAATGCAATGGTAGAACCTTTAAACATTGTATTATTTCCAATAGGAATGATACATGTTACCCTTAACCAGATATAATAAGGAACCTTATAATATGTGTTGATTGTATTTTTAAACAACTATTCTTGGTTCACCATCATCACCACCTCTATAACACGTGGTACTCACCTACTTGTTGCTACATAATTAAATCCATTAAAAATATAATAAATTAATCTTTAGGTTAGTAAGAACTAACTACTTTCTAACACGTTTCTATTAATATAATTTTATAATATACATGTTATCAACCATAAGATATCACATAGAAGAAATTTAAGTATTAGTCATTTAGCTATTCTAGTGATAAAAGACAATATAGCCGACTTGAAAGATAACTAAATAGATAAGTGGAACTACCAACTACTATCTTAATTCCATGTGAAACTTTATTAGTTTGATTTAAACTAAAAAATAGGTCACCATGATACTATTGCACTCAAACACAAGTGTACAAAATTTCTAGAGCTTTTATAAATAAAATTGCATGAATATACTTAAAACATCCTAACATACATAAATTGTATCATAACTAGTCTAGATAATATAGATCCATTGGGGCCTCTCTATTTTGAATTCACTAACTAATAAGAGAATGCCATAAAAATAACATGTTCACCTTAATGTTATAACACGCCACCATCAATATTGAGAAACATTATGTAGATTACTTAGCTGTGTCAATTAATATATAAATCCATGGATGTAACACACTATATAATGATACAAGATCTTATGATGATTGTTTCACTTTTTTCTAATCATAAGCTAAAAAGTTTCCCCTTTGCAACCTTGAAAAAACACTTGCTACCAAATAAATTAGGCTCACCCACAAGAGATGTTGTTCCTCTTTGTGACATCTAATTAGTCCCTTGATTATAGAGTCTCATAAGAATCTGCATACTGAATCAAACATCAAAGAATAATTAATTCCTTAACATTATACCTTTCACATCATCCCTTGTCAAATAAAAAGATAATTCAAGATTATACCTTTCATTTATCGGTTGTGGTTTATACGAATACTAGTTTAAAACATATTAACTTTATGATACATTTCTCGATTTTCAATCTATTTTAAACTATTTCTTCTTGTATTTCCAACCATATTATTACTTCAATATTATTTTTATTTTTGTTTTTTTTTATTTTATTATTTAAAGAACAAATTTAATGATTCAAAAAATCCACCTAACAAATTTTTAAATATTTATTCTAACAATATTTTAAAAATTATCACATGTCATATTAAAATTCCATGAAATATATATTTTTTAAATTATTATATTATTCTATATTGAATGTATAACTACTTTTTTATTTAGGTGGAGTTCTCGCACATTTGCCACTCTACCAGAGGATGAGGATGACATTTTCTATGGAGCATCACTCTTATATTTCAGCAAGCCATATCCACAAGGCCCTGCAGTGTCCACTTTAATGGAACAAAATAAAAAGATTATTGATTATTGTAAAAGTGCGGGCATTCAAGTAAAGCAATATCTTGGTAGCCATGAGACCCAAGCAGATTGGATTCAACATTTTGGAAGAAAGTGGGATCAATTTTCACAAAGAAAGAAGATGTTTGATCCAAAAGGCATTTTGACTCCTGGTCAAAAAATATTTTCTAGAACAAGTTAATATAGATCATATTGGTATGCTTATGTCTATTTATAAGAACTTCCTACCAATTGCACTAGCTATGAAGTGCAATACTTTTATTTTTTATAAATCCACTTAGACACTTTTTTTTGTAAACATTTCCTTAAAAAGGTTAATATAGTTCCTATTGGAATGATTATGTATATTTAAAAGTAGATGGAAATTATATCATTTATGGATTGTAATACTTTAAATTTTAATAATTCTATGTAGACTCTATTTTTATCCATGGTATTGAAGTGTATATTACTACCATTGATCTTCAATAAAAAGTTTTTTATGAGAGTATTATTTCATCTTTGCACTTACATACTCAAAACCTTTATTTTGGATAATCTTATATATGTAATTTATAACATTTTATTTTTTTATAATTGAATTATTAAAGAGCTAGCACATTGCATTCAATATTATATTCAAATGCAATATAATCCATTTATAAACAACTAACACATTAACCATAATGTAATCAATTATTACATTGGGTATATTTATAAATGTGTATGCATATTTATGTGCATATTGCATGATCTATTTGTATTTTATATCACATATATGATCTATTTAAATATTATATAGTTCAAGAATGAAATCATAAATGATAATTTTACACCTCATATACAATTAAAAATTATAAATATTTATCTTATTTTTATTGGTAAATTTTTATGTTTATCTATTAGATCATTTGATAGTTAAGAGAAACTTTGCATATACAAACAAAGGTATGTGTAATACGTTAACACATACATATTATGTTATGTGTTTGAAATTTGACAAAGTCAACTTAATTGACCAAACTCCTCTAGCAAAAAAATATGTAAAATATTGTGAATCTCACTTAAAATAAAAATTGTAACTTGTACTTCTAACTTTTCTAAAAATAACCCATTAGAAGAAATATCCTACCTTAATCATTATCAAGGAAAAAATTAACTAAAATTAATTCTCCATACTCCCAACAAAAATAATGTGTAAGTCCCTCATATCTATAACATGCCAAAAACAACATCATATTCTAATTTTGTAATCTACTCTTGACAATTAATCAAAAAAACACATGAAATATTAGTCTTGTTTACATCATAATATAATAATAATTACAAAAATAATTTCTCTTCATAGCATCTTAATATCATATCCTTATACATATTTTTTAACTACAACTAATAAAGAGAATTTAATAATCTCAAACCTATGGATAATGATTTTGAGATATGACCTTAGTTAAAATAAGTATCCATTTTTTATAGCTATATAAACACCAATTATAAAGATTTGATTAAATCAAATCATGGTAAAAAATATAAATTATAATTATAATTTTATTCCACTAAAGTACTTAATTAATTAAATCCAAAGTGATATGTTTCTAATAATTGTTATAACACTTTGTGGGATTCGATTGTGAGTTAGCTTCCTACATGAGTGGAGGGGGCATGAAATTGTGCCACTTATTATTTGGGAACTCAATTGGGAAGAGGAGTTTGTGAAAACCTCTCAAAGGTGCACCAAGTGACATGTGTCATTGATTTTGGAGTTATCATGTTGAAAGAATGAAGAAGGAACCCTTTGTTGTGTTGTCATTGATTCCAACAATGTTTGTTGTCAATTATGTCTGATCCAGTCAAATAGTTTTTGTATCATCTTGATTTGGTAATTTGGTCCAGATTCATTCATGTTTTAAGATTGGCTTATGTGATTACAGTATGGATTCTAGGACAACTAAATAAATCTATGCTCAAGGTTTTAGCAATTTTGGTTAATCTGGCTGAAAGTTATATATGATAGAAGTTCGAAAAACCATATTCTGGCTTATGCAACACAAGTTGAGAAGTATCATCTGGGGCGCATTCCTCTGGTGTTTTATTTTAGACTACAATTTTGGGAGAAGTTTTATAGGTGTCACCACTACACATATTCCAAATGGCAATTGCTTATATGCTTACACAGATGATCAATGTTGGATGGATTGGATTATTTTATAGTTGAGTCTAATCCTTTGCTGACCTAATGCTTGAAGTTATACTATGAATATTAATATATATTGTGGATGTTAAGGGGATCCATTTTAGATCTATGTCAACTTTAATTCAAAGTTTTGCACATTTTCTTTGAGCGTGAAGAAGTTTTTTTTCATATATGAAGCCGACAAAGTTTTTTGAATTGAAATGGGGCTACATCTAATTAGGCCAACCTAATTGATGTATGTGGATGCAATAGTGTATATATGTGGAATAGTCTTGTGGTGAAAAAAAAGGTAGATGATATTTTTGTGTGTAGGAAATATGATATTGTGTGAACTTGCAAATTAATATGTGTGAGATCAAAACAAGGGCATAATTACTGTGAATGCAAAGTGACTACAGTTCAGTGCAATATTCTATATATGAAACTTCATTAGAACTGAATTCAACACAAGGAAGGTTCATTTTGTATTAGTATCTATTTTTCAGGTTGTGAGCCTTTTAAGGACAGTGACTCTTGGCAGTGAGCCCTAAAATATCTTATAACTGGTTATAATGTATTATGAGTTAATCCTCATCGTGGTTTTTTCCTCCTTTGGTTTTCCATGTAAAAATATTAGTGTTCATATGTTATGTTGTGTTGTGACTTTCTTCATATACTCATTCATTGTTGCAGTTAAATATGTTTTGATAATTGGTTGGATTATGACTAATTTGTTTGATAGAATACTAATTCATACCCCCCTCTCAGTATTCTAGATGTTCAAAAATTGGTATCAGAGCTTCGTTCCTTTTGAAAAGTCTATTAGCTTGAGGAAGATCTTGGAGGTTGAACACATGGTTGATAAAACGTACCCTATTCCTTCGAAAGAAATTGTTCCAATTGAATATGAAGAAGATGGTTGTATCCTTGACAAAGAACTCAAAGAAACTCTTGAAGATCTTGGTAAAGTTGAAAGTGAGCAAAATTTTGAAGGAAAACCTAGGAGAAGCAAATGAATGCATCAAAAAGATGAGAGAACAAATCAAGAAGTTCAAGGAAAGACATAGAGAAGTGTATGAACAATTGAAGAAGGAAAATGAAGACATCACTAGACTAAAATTATAAGTAGAAGAAAAGAAGAGAATTGAGGATTGTCTGAATGCTAAGATACAAAGAAAGGCTAATGAATGTAAAAAATTTGAATAAGACGTGGTAACCCTAAGATATGATCTGGAGAAAGCGAGAGCTCATGAAGAGAAATTCAAAACAAGTACTACATTGCTTGATGAATTGATTACAATTCAGAAACCTGTTAAGGAAAAAAGTGGTTTGGGACTTGAAGAAGGACAAAGTTCAAAGATAAATCAAACATCTAACAAGGTTTGCATTCAAACGTAGACTCAAGGAAATGGAATATAGTTCAAGAATCAAAGAAGCAATATTGGAAGACCTACTATCTGTTGAGAAATGGTGCCTCAAACATATTGGTGTTTGGGCCTCTACTTCATCGATTAGATAGTTGAATATTGCCAGGACAAAGTTACTAGTCTGATCGAAATCCCATTGGAAGGAAATGGTTTGTTACTTAAGTTGTTGGGTTCCAAGTTTTTCTAACTTAAGTCATGAGGTTATAGAGTTTCATAACCTCCTAACTTAGTGGCTTTGAGGTTCTCTTTGTTGTCAGAAAATCATAGGTTTTCAAAAATTTGTAACCTCTGACAAGAGGTTCTGAGGCTCTAGTTTTTAGCGACTTAGCGATGGAGCATATAAACGAATCATATTAGAGGGACTTCATGATATCAAAGGGACCTTGGGTCAAGTCCCTTCGATAGGTCGATAAGCAGATGGATGTGGTGGCCACTTGGAGTGGTAAAGAGAATATCGAAGGGACATCCTAATATCAAAGGGAGATTACATACAGTCTCCTCGATAGGGTGATGTATTGATTCTTTCTCGTTGGTGTTTTGGTGGGCCTTGATCAGTGCTGAGCTGGAAAGAAATAATTCGTTGGTCAGTTGACTTGGAAGGTGTTGCAGAAATCATAGTGACTTGGTGATCTCGAAGGGAGTGTGAATGAAGTCTCTTTAATGGTCCAATATAGCAGACAGTTAGACTGTTTATTGTAGTTGCCCGTTGGAAGTTGAACCAAACCGTTTCCTCTTGGTTAAGAATGAATGTTGTAAAATTTTGAACATTCTTCAATGAGAAGAGAGGGAAATAGAATAGGGTTATGCTATCAAATTCTCTCCAGATGGAACAAGATGTAAATCTCCTGTCAAGGATTAGAGCCTGAATTGTATTGTAACATGTTTTAGTTGTTGAATAATACAATGGCGATCTGAGCTTTTGGAGTGTGGGGTTTTTTACCTGAAAGGGTCGTGTGTGTTCATGTTGTTTCTTTCATATTTCATGGTAGTTGGGTATGTGCAAGATCATGATGGACCAAAAAGTGGCAATATGTAAGTGATATGATGGCCCATGTGGCTGATGACTTTTTTTTACCCCAAATTGATGAAACGAAAAGGGTTTTTAAAGGAGATTCTCAGATTTCCACCAATATAAATTATGCTTTACTTTGAATTTAATAAATCACTATTATCCATTTTCTATTTGAATTACGACTAAAGTCTCGATTGATAAGTTGATTGAAAAAAATATATAGCTTTCAAACTGTATCACATTTTTTGAATCTAAAACATGTGTCACATTCTATGCTTCACATACTATATGATTAAAAAAAAAATTGAATTTCATGAAGTTTTGACCAAGTTAAGGTGGTTAGACATGCGAGTTTTTTATATTTTTTAAAAGTTGTAATAAATATTCATAATTAATTATTCACTTAGAAACAAATTACAAAAAAATATGCATCACATCGGGACATGATTTCTCTACTTATATCTAAAATATTATTAAAAAATATTATGATTTTATTGTCGTTAGGGTGGTTAGATAGGCACCTACTTCTTATTTTTTCTCTGAAATTTAAGTACTACTGCATTGAAATTTCAAATTTTCACCAAATAGATTTATTTATTTTTTAAATAAACCTAGTAGTTTAGAAACTACATTCAATTTGCTACAGATTCTATTGTTACATATATTTTAAATAATATAGATAACTTATTCAAATTTTTACGTCAAGTTGCCTAATTTTGATTTTTTTAATTTTCATCGCCACTTAAGGGCCTATTTTTTCCATGATGATCCTGCACATACCTAGTTGGTTATGTTTTTTGAATATGTTAATGGTGTTGTTGGAACTAGTTTAATTAGCATTAACTTTTCTCTAAGGTTCAATGTGAGAAATGAACTATGTTTGATTTTTCTTCGTGGCATAGTAGTACGTGTCTTTGAGGCGATCTAAGAGAATAATAGCTACCAAAGGCACTACTGATCTTGGATGTTTCTTTTTGAGATGATGAATTTTCCCAACAAGTGATTTCAGAAACTTCTTCTAGGATTTGATTCTTCCTAGTGTGTTGCTAGTTCTAGGTATTCCTTCTATGAAGATTTCTTAGTGTGGTAGGCTTGAAAAAATCTAAAGGAATAGACTGATGGATTGATTCTTTGTGAGTATAAATTATTGCGCTTTTGTTTGAGTTCCAAGAGACAACATGCAGTATGAAGGATGGGGAAGATGGAAAAACTTGAGTTGGTCATATTGAAATGATGTGACTTGAAGTTCATGAGTTGGTAGTGGTATAATCCTGATGCATGGGATGGAATTTTTTGCTTTGTGGTTGTGTTGCAACAAAGCTCCCATATTGGGTTCCTATTTGAGAGGCTCCCTAATGATATGGAGAAGCTTGGGTTGTTTTTTAGTCATGGATTAATGTGATTATGCTAGGTTTGTTTCCTAGTATTGGATGGAATAGTTTTATGATACCCTGATTACATGAAGGCTATGGATTTGATCATTGGATGATCTGAAAGCTTCTGCAATAGCTTGTCTCCCTCAGATTCATGTGCATGTTGGTGGTTGTGGAGTTGGCTTGAAATGGGCTCGGAGTTCCTGAACTATTGTTTCCTTTTAAGGATGTGTTGTACTTGCATCGATCAAATCTATATTCTTTATATTTGAGGGTTTTATAGAATTTTGTTTTAAAAATATATGATGATGCTCATTCATGATAATCCATTATTCTAGTTTAACCGTTATGGTGTTTCTTGTTTCAGATTTTTGGTCTTCCATATGTAAAGTGGGTGTGGATGTGCATGGGTGTTTTTCAAACATAGTGGTTTTGTAGGTTTTACACAATCAAGAAAACTTGTGGTAATGTGGAGCTACGTTAAGCTATTTTCTAGACCCTAGTTTTTTAGGGTGGTACTAGATGAGATAGTTGTAATTTTGCATGCATGCTTCATGCATGGTATGAGGAGGGAAGTTGCTTTCTCTGCATGGGAGTGTTGGTGCGTGACTAGTCACTCAACATTTCTATGTTGATGCTTGATGGATTCCTTGACTATGGTTCTCATTGTGGATGTGATTGGTGAATCAGATCTAAGCATGATCTGGTGCTAGAGTCATGTTGTCTACATGGTTAATTCTCTTTGGTATCTTAGTTTTGCAATTTCCAGTGTGGTGATAGGTTTACATGTTTTAGTGTTTGGATCTATGAGTTATGTAGTTGTATGGATTTATCACCCATTTACTTGTGGTGGGATAATTTGTAAGTGGAAAATGTTGCACAAGCAGTTGTCATTGCACGAAAAGATCAACTTATTAATGCTCAATATAGCTGTTGGATTTATACAAAATCAAGATCCATAGGAGGTGGTTAAACCATAGCATGAAGGCCAAGTGTTATGTTGGAGTATGCCTACCATAAGAAGGGTATACCAAGGTTCAAACCTTGAAAAAATCCCCCCTAGTGCAAGCATGGGGTTCAAATATGTGACCTCGGCTCTAATACCAATTGTTGCATAGGCAGTTGTCATTGCACCAAAAGATCAACTTGTTAATGCTCAATACAGCTGCTGGATTTATAAAAGATCAAAATCCACAGGAGGTGGTTAAGCCATGTCATAAAGCCCAAGCATTGTGTTGGACTATTCCTACCACAAAAAGAGGATACCAAGGGTCACACCTTGGAACAGACTGTCTATATTCACGAGGTTGATTTAGTGTTGATGCAGATTTGTCAACGAGCCATGTCTTTGGTCACTTGTAAATTGGTGAGGTTTCTTTGAGATGAGAGGTTAGATGATAAGAGAGTATATGGGTAGTCAATGTTGGGGTCCTATAGCATGAGTATCATGATGTCATGGATAGATTGGGTACACTGGTTTGCATAATCTTTTGACGATGATGGTTACTTTTGCTTGGTTTTGGAGATCTTTGTGTTGCTTGGTATTGATTTCAGATGGATATGTTAATCTTTGGACCTGGAATATTTTCAGTATAGTAGAAATTTTTGGTCATGTGCTTGGAAATCATGGTATCATGGTTCAGTGGGAGCTTTAGCAGTGACTATGTATTCATCACTATTTGGTGAATGATATTCTTTAGTGTTGCAAATGTTACTAGGATGAGCTCTTAGATCCTGTTGTTGCAGAAGAGATTTTTTGCATTTGCATAGACACTGTTTCAAGATCTGTAACATCTTGAAGCCATGGAGGAATCTTGTGTCTTTGTTTTGAGGTTTTGGTGGTGCTTGACAGGTGATGTGGTTTAGAGTTTGTTTGCTTTATGTCATGGTATACTCTTGATTGTGTATTAGCGTTTTGGCATAATTTTTTTCTCTTGAGACCATGTTATGTTCACCTAGAGAATGGGATATCCTAAGGGGATGGTAAGATCATGGTGTCATGATAAGTTCATGGTTCATATGATTGGAGCTTTGATAGTGGTCTGGTGATTCTTTGTGTACTGGGTGCACTAGTCATATGCTTGAGACCTTCATGATAGTGTAGCGATGTATTTAGGGTTTAGAATGAGATGATTGTTTTCAGGTGCTCATGGATACATGAAGAATAAGGTGAGGCTTTAATTCTCTTGAGATGGGGAAGTGTGTTGTGATGGTTACTTTTGGTGAGATTTCAGCAGAAATTTTGAGGATCCTACACTATGGTTGGGCATGAGTTCAACAGAGACCAAAGAGGAGATTGCTTTTGGAGAATTCATGAAGACTCGGTTAACCCTAGAGGAGCATTACCATTCCCCAATATTGTTCTTCTCAATAGTTTATTATTTGAAATGTATTTGCCTATTATATATTTTAGATGTGTTATGTTCATGCTTTGATTCTCATGGAAATGAGTTTACTCATGGTGTGATTATGAATACCCATTTGAGTATTGGTTTAGCATGTGTCTATATGATATATCTTTCATAGTTATGGGTCTTGAGCTATGTAGTTAGTTTTGAAGGGTTCATTTGAAGTATTTTTGGCATGGTCATCTCCCTGTACATTTGAGTTTAAAATGTCATGCATTGTTGAGAACTGTTGGGAGCTATTTTTTTGGGATATTTTATTGAGGTGGAAAATGGAAGAGTTTTATCTTCTTGGATAAGCTTACATCCATATAAATACATATCTATATATGTTGTGTTTAATTTTAAAGGATTGGGTGTTGTTATGTTCTCTTTTGGGGCTATGAAGGAGATCATACTTGACATAGTTGGCATTCAAAGGTGTATGTAGGAGGATTTTCTATAGGTACATGATGTGCAATGGTTACTCTCTTTGGTCTTGGTTGTATTCCTAGATGTTTGGTTTCACATTGCATTGGTATGAGTTTTTTCTTTATCTCTTTCCTTTAGCGGGTGTGTAAATAACTCGGGAGAGCTAAGTAGACTTGTGGTGAGAGTTGTTCTTACAGGTTGTTATTTTACAGATTGTGCATATCATTATGGATGATTCCTTGGTACTACATGGCATGGTTTACACTTCTATATGATGCTATTGGTAGACTTGTTATGCCTTTGATCTTATAGATTTGGTATTACGCATGTAGTGGGAGTTATTGGATGTGGAGCTTGTATTTGTTGTTGATGGGTTGGTTATGGAGTGGCATGAGTTTTCTGATGTTGATATCTTGGAGGTATGTGTGATTGGATGGATTAGCACTTGTTGTGGTTGCTATTTTCAGTCATATGGGTTGATCAATTAGATGGGAGCAGTCGGTGTTCTAGTTTTTCTAGCTGGTGTTCTATCTTGTTTTCTAGAGAATGGCTTCACAGTTGTGTTCTAGTCTCGAGATTTGAATTTGATATTACTTCTATATAGCTTGTGAGCACAGTGGAGTGGTAGCAGTTTTTTGAAGCCCTTGTCGTCAGTTAGTTCTGATGTTGGTGTCTCGTATTAGATTGGTAATTTTTTTCCATGGCTTTTTCCTTTTCTTTAGAGGATGGCTAGAACTATTGGTTGAGATGGTGGACATTATAGATTTTTTGAAGGTGTCGTAGGTGGTAAAAAGGATTTATGCATTAATTGGTGGGTAGTGCATTCTTCGGAAAGTGGGAGAATGTTGAGAAATGGTGCCTCAAATGTACTAGTGTTTCAGCCTCTGCTTTGTCGAATAGATAGTTGAATATCACCAGGACAAAGTTACCAGTCTAATCAAAATCTCGTTGGTGGGAAATGGTTTGTTACTTAAGTCACTAGATTCCAGGGTTTTCTAACTTAAGTTGCAGGGTTCTAGAGTTTCATAGCCTCCCAACTTAGCAGCATTGAGGTTCTCTTTTTTGTCAGTGAATCATGGGTTTTTATAACATTGTAACCTTCGACAAGAGGTTCTGAGGTTTGGGTTTCTAGCAACTTAGAGATGGAGCATATAAAGGATTCCTATCGGAGGGACTTCATGATATCGAAGGGACCCTGGGTTAATTCTCTTCGACAGGTCAATAAGTAGATGGATATGGGGACCACTTGGAGTGGTAAAGTGAATATCAAAGGGACATCCTGATATTAGAGGGAGATGATATACAGTCTCCTTGATAGGGAGATGTATTGATTTTTGCTTGTGGGTATCTTGGTCAGACCCGATCAGTGTCGAGCTAAAATTCGGTAATTGGTTGGTCAGTTGACTTGGTAGGTGTTTTGGACATTGAAGTGACTTGGTGATTTTGAAGGGAGTGTGAATTAAGTCTCTTTCATGGTCCGATATAAAAAAAGTTAGACTGTTTACTATAGTTTCTCATTGGAAGTTGAACTGAACTATTTCCTATTGGCTGAGAATGAATTTTATAAATCGTTGAACATTTTACAATAAGAAGAGAGGGAAATAGAATAGGGTTATGCTCTCATATTCTCTCCAAATAGAACAAGATGTAAATCTCCTATTAATTCTTAGATCCTTAATTGTATTGTAACGTGTTTCTATTGTTAAATAATACGATGGTGATTTGAGCTTTTGGAGTGTGGGGTTTTTTACTTCAAAGGGTTTTTCCCATGTAAATCGTGTGTGTTCATGTTGTCTATTTCAACTTTCAGTTTAGTTCATTTTGTTTGTTGAATCTGTTAATGGTGTTGTTGGAACTAGTTTAATTAACATTAACTTTTCTCTAAGGTTCAATGTGGGAAATGAACTATGTCTGATTTTGATTTGTGGCATAATAGTATGTGTATTTGAGGTGATCTAAATGAATAAAAAATGTTGAAGGCACTACTAATCTTGGATATTTCTTTTTGAGATAACGAATTTTCCCAACACTATTAGACAACCAAATGCTCAAAGGTACACATCTTTCGATGGTATTTGTTTTTCATGCAATAAATTTAGACATAAGTTTGTAAAATGTAGAAGTAGAATGAATCATAATGTTGGATCCTTTTCCAGACAAAGTTTTGCATACACGAAATTTGGACATAGAACCACTGAGTGCATAAGTCAGATGTTGAGTAGATTCAATACTAGTAAAATGTTTCAATCCTTCAATGGCTATTGTTATACATGCAATGTATTTGGACATAGGCTAACCAATGCAAATCAAGAATGAATAGAAGTTAGTTTAGTCACATAAATTTTGTGTGTTGCAATTGTAACAAGTCTAGACACATCTCAAGATTATGTAGAAGCAAGAATGGAAGCCATACTAATCTGGAACAGAGGAATAATTCAATGAAGAAATTTTATCCTACTGAAATTAAGAAGGAAATGGAGAAGATATGGAAGAAAAAGGTGGAACCTAAGAATAAGGATGAATCAAATGCATTTGTACCTACATTTGGTGTAGATATTTCTTTTAAAACTCAACCCATAATTGGCTTAGAGGGAGAAGTAGCAAAAAAATCTAACCCACTAAATTCATGAGGTTTCAAGTAGTGAAATGAAGATATATGATGTAGAATGGCATGCTTAAACTTTTGAAAAAGATTCTAGTAGAAAATATGCAAATCTGAGATATTACAGAGCCTTTTAGGGTTTAGAGTGTTTCAAAGAAGTACTTACCAGCCTTTGGGAGTTTGTGGCATTAAATGAAAATATAGGGAAAGACAATAAGGTATAAGGTGAATTCCCTAGTCAATTTTTAAATCAGTTTTGCACATTTGCAAGAATGTAGCACAAATTGAGTGATTAAAGGAGATTTGAAGTGAATTGGTTCGAACCCTAGTGTGTGCAGGTGTTTTAACCTAGTCTAAAATGAAAAACTAAATGAAATGCAAACAAGGAAAACACAAACAACACCTCAAGAATGAACTTGAACAAAATAAAAGATAAGGAAGTGGTATACCTTGTCCAAGTTGATTGGTTGGTTCGCCATGTTGATTCCTTGATTTGTGTGCTCCTTTCAATGTAAAATAGCATGAACCTAGATGCAAAACGATGTGGATGATATGAGGAATGTAATAGTGCAAGTGGGTATTTTTATAGATTCTTGGTGTGGATGCAAAATGAGCTCAAAGTTGTAGAAAAGGAGGATGCTTGAGAATGAAAATGTGCCCGAGAGCTTGAGTGTTCAAAGTTGCATGTGTTGCAAATAAGGGAAAATTCCTCTAATTTTAGGGGAAAGGCCTCTAAGTAATGAATGGTCAAGATGTAGCCACCTTGGACAAGATCAAGGGCTAGGGTGAGTTGACAACTCACAAGCCCTCACATCTTGACATGTGGCGGGTGATGTGTAATGGAGGACATGATGTGGAGGTACTTCCTTGTACCTTGGGAATGAAAAAGATCTCCTCATAAAGGAGGTCCTTCTCCCCATGTGGGTGATGAGACTTTTGAGGAATTAAAAATTCCTCAAAAGTCCTTGGAAGAATTAAAAATTCCTCAAAAGTCCTTGGAGGAATAAATGTGAATTAAAAATTCACATTGGGAAGGGGTTGTCTTCTCCAAAAGGAGAAAGAATTCAATGAAAATTTGACTTGAGGGTATTCCATAAATGTCATAAGGGGTTAAGGTGAACTAATCAAGTAATTAGATTGTGCAAATAGGTGATTAAGGTAATTAATGGAGGATTAGGACAAGTGGTCTATAATGGAGGATGTGACATTAATCCTGATTAAGGGGTGTGCACATCCTAATTAGGGATTAATTAGACTAATCGAGATTAAGGAAGGTTTTTATGGAGGAATGGACAAGGAGAGAGAAAATAGTGAATTTAAAATTTATTTAAATTTACAAAAGAAAATGACTAAATTAAATAAATAAGAGTATTTATTTAATTTAGAGAGAGGAAATGGGATAAAGGTGAAGTATTTAATCATTTAAATTAAATACCTTAGGAACCTTAGGGAAAGGGGGAAATATTAAATAAATAAATAATTCAATTAACATCAAAGGGAAAGGCGAGATAGATGAATGAAAGGGATGAATTTGACCTTATGGGAGAGGTCAAATTTGGATGTCTACATTTTGCCCCTCTTCAAAATATTATAAGAATAATAGTGTTTTGAAGAAAACTAAGATGCAGATGACTCGATAGAAGAATGGACTAAAAAATGACGCCCCAACACGGGAAGGGTGGTGTAGGTTGTCCAAATAGAAGAAAATGAAAGAAGATAGCCCAGTGTCATAGGAAAATGATAGGGTATGCCCCCTCGAGAGGGAAAATAGGGAAGAAAAAGGGGCCCTAGGTGACTTGTTGATAGGAAGAAATAGAGTGTACCATGCGATAGAGCATGAAAAACTAAAAAGAAATGGCTTTTGAATAGAAGAAAATGGACATACGGGGTGCAAATGGCGGCCCACGGAAGAGAGGGGATGAATTAGATTAAAAAGAGGTTTAAATAAAGGGAAAAAAAATACCCTGAATTTAAAAAAGGTTAAAAAAAGAGGGGAAAGGAATATATAGTAATTTTACAAATTACTATTCACCATTTGCACATTTGGAGGTTGAGTGAGCAAGAGAGAGAGAAAGAAAGTGAGGAGAAGAGCTGGCATGGCGAGCGAGGATGAGAGACTCATGGATGATGAGATCATCCAATGAGGGCAGGAGGTGCACGATTTCTACTATAGGGGTGTGGTAACCCGCCAGGTAAGCGTTAAAACTCTTCTCTATGATTTTCAGTTAATTTTTGTAAGTTTTGACATATTTGGGGTTTTGGGTTAGTAGGATTTGGTTAGACGGGAAATGGGTCTTCGATGGATGGGTGAAATCGCCCATCCAAAAATCCAAAATCTCCCTTCAGGTGCATGGTTGGGAAGAGGTAAATTCACCCATCTGGGAGGCGAATTCACCCTGGGGGGAAGATGACACAAGACAGGGGTGGGATTGCCCTTCCAATTGGTGAATCTACTTGGAATATGGGTGGCGCCTCTCATCCGATAAGTGATTACACCCGGGATGGGCGAACTCGCAAGCCCCTCAGATGAACCCCCCCAACGGGCGAGATCGCCTGCCCATGGGCGGCACCATTGCGCAACAAGTGGCGCAACCCATAGGCGAGACTTCTCATCAAATAGGTAGGCCTTCCCATGGGTGGGACCGCTTGCCCAATGGGTAGCACTTCCCATAGGCGGAGCCACCTTCCCAATACAAGTGGGATCACCCGCCTAGTACGGGTGGGGTCGCTCGCCCATCGAGCGAGGCCACCCAGACAAGCGAACTCGTCAAGATGGGTGAACTCACCTGGGAGGGCGAACTCGCTCAGACGAGCACCAATCCGGATAGTGGGCAACGATTAGTGAAGAAAAAGGGAGGGAAAGGCATATTTGCCCCATGAAGGGCGAATTTGCAATAAAAAAAAGAGAAAAAAGGGCGTAGTCGCTAGGGGAACGATTTGGTTAAGAGAAAAAGAAGAAAAGAGAGAAAAAGGGATAAAATTATAGATAGAGGAAAGAAAGGATGATAGAAAAAGATGAAATGAATAATGACTGACATGGTGTGCGATTTTAGATGCAGAGTTTTCAGACATTATGCACGCGAGAGATGCATTTAGAAGTGTTACAAGTGACGATCGCAATGATAGGTGAGGAGGACCACATACCCTTAGCATAGGTAGGTCTTACTGCACATGTTGGGGTACCCCAACATCAGACTGCACTGGCCACTATTGATTGCATTGATAGAGAGGTGGATTTCAGAGGCGTACATGTTTCATCTCCTAATAGGGGAGATGACGGTGACCTTGGAGGACGTGTGGAGGATACTACTACTTCCCATCAAAGGGAACCTAGTTAGTTGGACCCGGATCCAGGGACAAGTGTGGGAGAGTATTTTGCGGGCTATTTTTGGCTAAGTGGATATGCCTATCCCTGGGGTTGACTTGGATTTGGATGGGTGTTTGGGATTGGGGGTACCTCCACTACCATTGTACCTATGTGGTTTGATCAGTGAGATTTTATTCCTAGATCGGAGTGGGAGGTTTTTCAGCCTTAATATGATTGAGGTGGTATGATACATCATCAAGAGGAGAGATGGAGATTTCGCATGGGGTGCATGTGTACTAGGGCAGTTGTACAGAGACATGCATTTTGCTTGCTACAAGGGAGCACTCAGTGTGATGCATGTGACACTACTATAGATATGGACCTGGGAGCACATCAGTGTGGCCAGGCCAGATGTGTTGATAGTGGGAGACTGGGACGAGAGGCTACCAGTAGCATACTGGTACATGGTAGAGTATGGCTAGTGTCTACACTATATAGACATGAGGGATTTAGAGGGATGGAGGAGGAGGCGAGATGACCTATAGGGAGACTAGATTATATGGAAGCCATATCTGACATGAAGGTTCAACAGATGGAGAGAGGATGGGAGGAGGCAAAGAGGATATTTTTGTGCAGTATGCTACCTGATCGAGAGGGAGCGACATATCATAGAGCTCCACCAGCTAGACAAGGTGACCTGGCAGTTCGAGATGACTCAGGATGCTCCACTAGGGTCATATAGATTCTGTAGGATTACTCAGGAATAGTTGTGGGAGAGACGACTGCATAAAATGTTGCCAAATAGAGGTGGGGGAAGGTACAACTAGCACCATATTTGGGGAGGACAGGAGGAGAGGTTGATGCAAGGGTGACCATGAGGTATGTTGCATGGTGGGCAAAGCATACTCTCAGATGGATTATGATTGTGCATCAGATTGTAGGGGCATGTGGTTATGGCTCAAATGATGAGAGGAGATTACGATAGCAGTGATAGAGGGGTAGGAGAGGACACAGACAGCAGAGGAGAGATAGTGAGGGTGTGGTGATGGAGACCAGCCTATGTAGATAGAGATTATAGATGCAAATCCACTAGTGATGGTACTGGATGGACCGCCACCACTTGAGGATCCAACAATATTACTGGCAGGAGCCCAAGCGAGACTTAGAGGTACAGAGGAGAGACTCGGGGAGTTAGAGGCAGAGAGAGATAGACTCAAGGAGGAGATAGAGCGGCTATAGGAGGAGGGAGAGAGGGATTTTGATACTCTAGCAGGTGAGGTCAGCGGGATGGTGTTGGAGAGATATGCCATGGAGCGGGAGAGGAATGAGGCCTAGTAGGAGAGAGATGAGGAGAGAGATGGATGAGGCTCGATAGAAGAGGTAGGACATCATGAGGAGGATGATAGAGGAGCTAATGAGAGAGCAGGATCAGCTGAGGGGGGAGCGAGATGAGCTCCAGGATAGGACAGAGTGTGGATAGGTGGCAATGAGAGACTCAGGGGCAGTGCTAGAGAGGGCAGAGACAACATAGAGATAGGTACAAACTCTGTAGAGTGAGAGAGATATGACTGTGGATGAAATGACATGGATGCAGGGGAAAATAGATCAGATGAGGATGGAACAAGAGGTATGGGAGCATGAGAGGAGATTCATGTCTAGATTATGAGATGGCTACAAAGAAAAGCGGGAAAAAGCCAAGATTCAAGCAGAAAAGAGGGATGATTACATGAGGGAGTCTAGCTACTACATTGCGGCCTATTATAGAGAGGTCCTAGATCCTGCACAACGTATATCTCCCTATGTCTGAGCGGTTCTATAGATGCCAGTACCATCCTGATCAGTAGGGACACATACCTATGGGTTTAGTAGCTATTGAGAGACACCCTCGCATAGGGGACCAGTGCCAAAATCCCCACAGAGGTCAGATGGATCTAGCACAAGATAGAGAGGATCAAGATGAAAGGATCCACTTTTTTGACAAGTGCAGGGTGTATAGACAGGAACAGGGATAGAGGCCATAGGTTCCATAGTGCAGACTAGATAGAGATCGGCCTATTCACCAATGTGGTCCCCATTTTTGAGGGGCACTTTGTACCTATATTTTATTGTATGATTATATATTATGGACATGTGCTTGTTATTATGATGGACATTGTGATGGATGTTGTTATGGATTGGCTATTTTAATATTGATGTATTATGCGATGGCCCTTATTTACACTATGGATTTATGATGTGAGGAATGTTTATGTATGGATTTTTTTATTATTATATGTGATTTATGATGAGATATGATGGATGGTAATGTAGGGATGTGATTTATTATTTATGATGCTTTGATTATGATATGCAATTTATGGGATTTATGTATGCATATGACTAATGACTATGATGATGATAATGTATGTATCTATGATGATTTATGTGATATGCCTGATTCCTAACATGTTGTGATCCAGGATATGATGCATGATATGATTATGGACTAATGACTTGTGATGCAGGTGGCGATGTATACATATTTGTTTTTAATTTCATGATGTGCATCATGGATGATATTATGGTGATGTGATTCTAAAATTAACATATAATAAGGTGCAATGTATGAAAAATGTGATGTACGCATATAATGCAATTTATATAATGGAATAATATGTTTAACTAACCTATGCATGTCATTATCATCTCATTGCATTATCTGCATAGGTTAGTTAAACATCTTAGTCTGCTTAAAATGGTAATGATAATGAACTCAAGATTCTTAGACTAACAGATCTATATTAGTCCAAACAACTTAAGATGATAATGACAATGATAATGCAAGATTCTTAGACTAACAGATCTATATTAGTCCAAACAACTTAAAAGGACAAGGATAATGATAATGCAATGAAATGGTACTGCAAATGTATCTAGGTGAATCATGAGTGTAAATAAGGGCATGCATGATGATGGAAAATATGAATGAGGGTGGATATGGAACTGCACCTATCAGGACCGTGTGGGTCCTGAGAATAAAAGGAGATTGAAGGGGAATGTTTGCACAACCAAAATCACTAGTCATAGGCAATAGAAAGATATGGAGGGATAAATGAAATGCAGTCCTAATGCTATTTTCAAATTTTAAGAGCACTGATTTTTTCTATAGCACAAGACACAAGATGTCAAGGTATAAGGAACCAAGGCATAGATGTGTCTAGTGCATAAAACAAACACAATAGACAAGAAGGATATCCCAACACCCCAAAGTCGCGAAGAATTTGGTCAGGCTAGACATTAGGATAACCACAAGCACAAAGGATACCCCAATGTATCACAAGACCACAAGGATATTGGTGGGTACTACGCGGGACAACTAGGAAGACAACAAGAAAATAAAAAGATCAAGATACGCCCCTATGTTTACCAATCAAAGTGCACCATGATATGATAGATCATGGATACCTTGAGAAGTTATAATAGGGAGCTCAAATGATAAAAAAAAAATTAAAACAATCAAAATATCACAATAAAATTCAAACATCCTTTGCCACAAGATCAAAAGGATGGATGGGATTGATGTGTTCTGTTAGGAAGGATGCATCCCATTGAGACCAAAGATGGGGGCTAAACTAAAAGATCGACAAGTCATGGGGTATCTGAAACCAATTGAAACTCATGATACTGATGACCTTTGTTTGTAAGAACCAGCTAAGATAGGGATATACTTGACGACATGACAAGATGACAAGTGGACAAGATGAAAAAATGGACACACCCTAAAGACCTAGGGGCTCAAGGGTTGATCAAAGATCAGCCTTGCCTACGTGAAAGCGTAGAGCCCTCATAGTTTGAAAAAATACCATGGATAAAAGCGAAAAGAGGACGATGGAGATCGGGATGGAAGACAAAAAAGACAAAAAATATGCCTTGGGGGTGGATCAAATGATTGACCTTGGCTATGTGAAAGCATAGGGGAAACATAGTTTGAAAAAGACCAAGGACAAGACAAGATCTAATGACGACCAGCACGATGGATGAGCCTAAATGATGACACAATATCGACGATGAGACATGATGCACAAGCGATGAAAATCTCATATTAAGGATAAAAAGCTCAGGATTTTGGATAGTCGATATGGATCATCCAATGCTCAATCACCAAATACCATGTGACGAATGATGGGATGTTGATGGATGGATATGACCAATTGGATGTTGAGATAGGATCCAAGTATAAAATTGATGTAAGGATAAAGTAACTAGGATGCAAGGTAGATAATGATTAAACCCTCTATTAATGGCGCATGTTGCTAGGCTTTCACCGAACGTACTTATCCAAGGCGTCATGAAGAGTGGTTTTCACCATAAGATGAATTATTTCTCTTTACTATTTTTGGATTTTTTTTGACCTTTTTTTTGTATTTTTGACAAAAAATATATTTTTTTTCTTAGGAAAGGACAACCCAACTGACTTAGGCATAAAAAATTTAAAGATGCATAATATTGATGGGATTTTCTAGCAGTTTTCCTTCAAGAGTGGTGAGCCTGTATGTGCCAGAACCATACTTAGCCATGATGACATAAGGACCTAGCCAATTTACTTCAAAGTTTCCTTTCTTGTCTCGCTCTTACAGATTTTTCTTATTTTCTTTAAGGACTAGATCACCAGCATTAAATTGATGAGGTTGGACCTTTTATTGTAGCTTCTCCTAAGACGATGTTGATAGAGTTGCAAATGATTATATGATTTTATCCATTTTTCATCTAGGAGTTCCAATTGAGCAAGTCGTGCAACCCGAGTGTCTTCATCACTTATTAGATTCTTTAGAGATATGTGAAGTAATACGATCTTGACTTCAATCGACAAGATAGATCCGACACCATAAATGTGGGAATATGGGGTGGCGCCAGTGGGAGTGCGGATAGAAGTGTGGTAAGCCCAAAGGGCGAGATGAATATGGAGATGCCAATCTCGACCTGTTTTGTTAACAACCTTTTTTAGTATTTTGATTAAGGTCTTATTGGTTGCTTCTGCTTGACCATTACCTTAGGGGTAGTATGGACTAGACCAACGGTGTTGGATATGATAGGTCTGACAAAGGATTTTCATTGACTTATTCTTAAATGGTTTTCCATTATCTATGATGATGGTAGAGGGAATTCCATACCTGTAGAGGATATGGAAGAGGATAAATAAGGAAATATGAACACCCATGATTTGAGTGACTGGAATTTCTTCCACCCACTTAGTAAATTATTCAATGGTGGTGATGATGAAGGTGTAGCCGTCAAAGGATGGAGGGTAAATCTTTCCAATCAAATCAAAACCCCATTGTGAAAATGGCCATGGTGTTATGATGGATTGTAGATCTTGTGTGGGAGCATGTATCATATCCACGTGTTGCTAACAAGGAAATCACCTCTTTACAAACTCACAAGAATCATGTTCCATAGTAGGCCAATAATATCCCGCTCTAATAATTCTCTTAGCCAAGGCCATGCCATTAGAATGGGCCCCACAGATGCCACTATGAACTTCTACTAATGAGGTGTGAGCTTCAGTCTCGTTCAAACACCTAAGAAGGTTTCCATCATACCCACAACAATAAAGAGTATCTCCCACTATGGTATAACGAGAGGTGCATTGGATGAAGGATTTGTGTTGATTACGTGTAAGATTGGGGGGTAGGATGTTTTCATGAAGGTAGGTGTAAATGTCATGATACCATGGTGACTTGGGACCTACAATGTCGCACACCATATCACTCTCAGGGATATCATAAGATGGGATTAAGATTTTTTCAACTAAGAACTGGCAGTCTATTCAATCTTTGGGTATGTCAATTAAGGAACTGATTGTAGCCATTGCATCATCTTCCTTATTCTGGATTCTTGGGATTAGCTAAAATTGGATAAAGGTGAAATACTTCTTGAAATCATCCACCATGTGCTTATAAGGCAACAAATTGCCATCTTTAGTTTGAAACTCATCATTTACCTATTTAATAACCAATTGAGAATTGCCAAAGACTCACAAATGAGTGATATTCCATTGGGTGGCAATTCTAAGACCTGTGATGAGAGCTTCGTACTCTGCTATGTTGTTTGTGCATGGAAGGCTAACCTGAATTATTTCGGGATGTAATCACCTTGTGGTGTGACCAACAAGATACCTACCCCAGATCCATTGCGTGTGTATGAACCATCAAAGTAGAGTGTCCAAGTAGTTGTCTCTATGACTGTAAGGACCTTCTCATCAAGAAAATCTATAACCAAAGGACAAGCATCCACCAAAGGAGCATCTTCCAACTGATTTTCTATTGCTTTCCCTTTAATGCAGACCTTTATATCTACATATTCTATATCGAATTCTCTTAGTAGCATGATCCACTTAGCCATGCAACCAGTTAAAGACATTCTAGATAACAAATATTTGAGTGGGTCAACTTTTGATATCAGCTTTACTAGATAACTAAGCATATAATGGCAGAGATTTTGTGAGCAAAAGACCATAGCTAAGTAAGATTTTTCCATCAAATAATAATTAAGCTTGTAGCCCACTAATTTTTGATTGATTTAGTAGATTGTATGTTCTTTTGAACACTCATCATGTTGGTCTAATGATGCCCCCAGTGCAACTGAAGTAGCTAAAATGTACAATAGGAGGGTTTTTCCTAGAATTGGAGGCATGAGGGTAGGTGGATGAGCTAATTATTCTTTGATCTTATTGAAATTGAGCTAACACTTTGAATCCCACTTGAAGGTAGTATCTTTTCGCAGCAGGTGGGAGATTGATTAGCCCTCGTCAGCTAACTGAGCTATAAATTTCCTGATGGACTCTAACTTTCCTTTAAGGGTTCTTAATTGTTTAAGATTGCATGGTGGAGGCATTTCCATTATTTATTTGACTTTGGCCGAATCTACCTCTATGCCCCTCTGGAGACAATGAAATCGAGTAGCTTTCTGGATGTGACCCCAAATACACACTTCTTAGGATTTAGACATAGATTGTAATTCTCTAACCATTCAAAGATCTTTTTCAAGACTACAGGTTGTTCTTGTCTTGTTTTAGACTTCCCCAACAAATTATCAACATGGTATTCCATTATGATGTGAATGAGGTCATGGAAGCTGACTGTCATAGCATGATGATATGTTGCCCCCGCATTCTTGAGGCCAAAAGGCATGACATTATAACAAAGTGTGACCCAAGGAGTAGTGAAGGCAGTCTTGTGTTGATCCTCGGGTGCAATTTTTATTTGATTGTAACCAAAGAAACCATCCATGAGGGATAGCATCTCATTTCCAGCAATTAGATCAACCAACATATCGATGTTTGGCAAGGGAAAATCATCCTTAGGACATGCTTTATTGAGATCCCAAAAATTGGCATACATTCAAATACTTCCATTCAGTTTGGTGATAGGAACTATGTTGGATATCCAATCTGAGTAGTCAATGGGTCTTATGAATCCAAATTCTAATAGTTTATCCAACTCTTTCTTTACTAACAAGTCTACTTGAGGATGCAATTTTCTCAACTTTTGCTTGACGAGTTTAGCATCCTCCAAATGATGCACAACTAGAGTAGGATCTAGGCCTGGCATATCTAAATAAGCCCACACAAAATTGACAATGTCATCTTTGAGAAGAAAATGGTATAGTGCTCCTCTTCAAATAAGGATTTGGCTACATAAGTGATTTTTGGATTTTATTTTGTTCCCAAATTGAATTCCTATGTTTCTTCAATGAGAATAGAATATCTTTCAAACACATGAGTTCCCATAAGGGGAAGATGAACATCCCCATATTCAAGTGCCTCATTGAGGTTTTCGCTATCAGATACACCCTTTATTTTTAGTTTTTTTGAGTCAAGAAGCACCTCAGGGAGGTTTTCACTAGATGACCCATTTTGATTTTGTTTCTTTTTATTTTTGCAGTTGGGGTGTTCATCCTCCCCCAATCCCATAAGTTTTACATAAGTATCCACTGAGAGAAAGGTGTCAACGGGTGTGCTACTACATAAGGCCCAGTCAATGAGGTCAGGATGGCAAAGGGAAAGGTCGATAGTGTAGATGGATAGGCAATCGAACATGGAAGAGAGATCCACGTTATCATACGCAAGTATGATAGACTCTTCTTCAGGTATGTCTTCAAGGAGACCGTTGTCCACAATAACATTGTTAGAAGAACTAGTTGATACCATAGGACCCTTTTGTTTCATGTCATAGCCCAGGCCTATTCTTCTAGGTCACACAGATGGTTCTATAGGTTGGCATCGTCCTTGTTCCTCTATACCAAGACCACCTCCCTGATAAATACATTTTTCAGCCAAATTTGATGCATGAAGATAATTCTCCTGTAAATATTCCATGAGAGTTGTTGATGGCTCTGGCTCTTCTCCGTAAACCCATTGGTCTATATCATCTTCCATATGATCTTCAAGTGTACCCAAATCCCTAAATTTTGTCGAGCCCATGTTCTTGGAAGTGAGTGTTTGTCTTTTTATCTTCATTTGATGATGACTGAGAAGGTTGGCCAAATGAGTGAAGAGAGGGTGGCATTGTGGCCACATTGAGTGCAGTTTTCATTTCATATTCTCCACACCCTTTTTCAATGATCTTGACCTTGGTGATGGTGGAATCAGAAGTGGTGGATATGGTCGATGTGGTATTGGTTGATGTATTATGAGATGGATTGGATGATGAGGCCTAAGGTGCCCCCATTTCAACTCTAGGACAATAATGAGAATGGGGGAAGGAAGCTTCTGAAGTGTGGCAATACTCAAATGGTTGAGGATCGGCTTGTATGGTTACTTCCATTCCTTGTAAAGGAAAGTTTAGACATTGATGATAAGTGGATGGAACGTCTTGCATAGAATGAATCCATGGGGGGCCAAGAAGGATATTATATGGAAGATCAAGATCAAGAACATGAAATGTGGTGTACTACACAATAGGGCCAACCTGAATAGGAAGAAAAATGGTTCCTTTTGAATCCCTCTCAGCATTATCATATGTGTTTATGGTGATGACATAATTGTTCAATTCAGCTGGGATATATCCAACCTGTTTTATGAACTTTAATGTACATAGGTTGAGGGCAGAGCCATTATCTACCAAGACCCTTTTTACTTTATGTCAGGCCATAAGGAATTCAATATGAAGAGGGAAGTTATGATCGGGGTTGATGGTAGGCATGTCATTTTGGCTAAAACCCAATTGGTAAGTTGACGAAAGATGTCCCACTAAAGCCTGCAACTGAGTTGTATCTATGTCATTTGGTAAATGATTATCTTGTAAGGCCTTGGTGAGTATTTCTTGATGTACAAGAGAAGACTTAAGAAAATCCAAAATGGATATTTCAGTGGGTGTGTTTCCTAGATGGTCAAGAATATTATAATGTGAGCTTAGAGGAGTAGATTGGGTTCATGTGGAAGGACCAGGGACTGAGATGCAAGTGTGGCAAGTTGTAACAGTGCATTGAGGATCTTTTCCTTTGATGTGAATCTTGGAAATGCGAGGCTCTTCTTGGCTAATGCACATAACTATGCCATCATAGTTGTAAAGTACATTTTTGTAACTGACATTATTAGTGTTCTTGTTCTGACTGTTGTTTTTGCTTGACATAGGATTGGTGTTAGACGTACTAGCTCCTTGGTTATGGTTGGGGAAAGCATTATGATATATCTATAATTGAGCATTGGATGGAGATGCCTGGTTGATATCCACTTGTATATCCCCACGATCTATAAGATCTTGGACATATTCCTTGAGCCCTTAACACTTGTTGAGGGAATGACCTTTTATCTTATGGAACTCGCAATACTTTTTTTCTTTGTACTAGGTTGGTTTTGGCTTGGATTCATCAAAAGGCTTTGTCATGGGATAAATAATTGGATAATTCTCTTACAAAATCCTATTGAACACGACGCTTAAGGGCCCTCCCAAAGCTGTGAAAGAGTGTTTATTATTGCCTTGATTATTTTGATTGGAATGTTGGGGAGGACAAGGTGCGGCTTGCGGCATGGATATGGGATTTTGAATTGGTTGTGGTGGAGTAGTGTATTGAGGCCTTTGTGAGGTTTTTTCTACTTGAACATTCTTGGTATATGTGACACCATCATTAACTGCATTTTTTTTTTTTCTAGTAGCAGGACTTGTCTCTAGATGACTTCTCTTTATCTGGATTATAGATTTTAATTTGTCCCTTGGTGATGAGGGCTCTCTCAATGATAGGATCCTTTTTGATGACTTTTGAAAAGGTTATGACACAATGAATATTTATATTATGTCTCATGTTTGGATGGGAATTGGCAACAAACAGAGTCACCATGTCTTTCTCACTGAGAGGAGACTTCATGTGACTTGCCAATGCATGCCACCTTTGTAGGTAGCTAGAAAGGGTCTCACCATCACGTTGTTTTTCATTTAGAAGATCTAATGTATCAATATCTTTCTCTAAATTAAAGGATAATTGTGTGATGAACTTTTCTGAAAGATCCATGAAAGAAGAGATGGATCCCCATGGAAGACCAATGAATCAGTCAAGAGCTACCCCCGTCAAACTCCTAGGGAATAACCGCAGGAGATAGTTGTCATTATGGAGGAATTCTTGGCAATGTGAATAAAACTCTTGGAGATGGTTCTTAGGATCCTTCATTCCTTTGTATTTATCAAATTTTGGCATCTCAAAATTCTTAGGTAAAGGGATGAGTGAAATTGAGGGATCAAATGGATAGGGACAAATCTATTCAAACTTGAAATACTTTTTTTAAGTTCTTATTTGTAAGTCTTTCAATGCGGCTTTTAACTCCTCCAGCTCTTGATTAAAAGGTGTTGATGAACATGGATTTGATGGATTGGATTGATTGGATTGATTGTAAGAATTGTATTGTTGGTAGTATGTGGATGGAGTGGATGTAGTATGATCATACGATGGATATAATTGATATTGATTGGTGTAGGTACATTGCGATTGCAGATTATTGTAGAGTTGATGGTAAGATGGCAGATTTTGATGATAGGATGAAGGACCCCCTTGCTGGTATGATGGAGATTCTTGATAGTATGAGATAGAAGCACCTTCTTGGTATGATGGTTGTTGGTAAGATGGTTGTTTTTGTGTGGCATAGTATGGATTAGATCGATAATTATAGGTAGTATATTGCTGGGATCTATGCAGAGGTTGTTGTGTATTGGGTTGTTGATAGGAAACAGTCTGATGTGGGGTATGATATGCACAACCAGGGTTGGGATTTGACATAGGATGTTGTTCATAGAACGTACTTTGTGGATGGTATAGATATTGGGCCATGTTGCTATGAATGGAATGATGAGATTGTTGAGGTTGTGGTTGCAAAAGAGGTTGATGATAAGGAGGTTGAGTGGGGATTTGAGGCTGCTAAGTGATTTGAGGTTGGTGGAAAGATGGATTCTATTGAGATATTTGTTGAATGGAAGGACCTTGAGACTAGTGAGGGGGTTGTGATGGAGTACCCTGTGGCTGATGGGAGGGTGGTTGTTTCTGTTGTGAAGGCATAAGGATATATTTTTGTGGAGGTTGTTGTTGGATTGGTTGAGGTTAGATTGGAATATGTTGGGGTGTTTGTTGTGGTGTTTGTTGAGGTTTACCATTCAGTGGTTGAGAAGGTGGAATGTTGCTTTGAAGTGGTTTTTGAGGAATAAACAAAGGTGGCAGTAGATTAGAAGCGGGTGTTGATCCAAGAAGTGGCAGTAATATAGCCAAAGGATTGCCCCCAAATTGATGGGAGGTTGACTAGATTGAGTAGGTGGTGGGGTTTGACCTTGAGGGATATTCAAAGACGGCGGTGGAGGAAGGTTTGGTGGCATACCGTATACAAGGGGATCATTGGGATCAGGTGATGCTCCTACTACCTTGATCGAAACCCAAAAGGGATGTGTGACTGAATATAGTACAACATTTCTGAACCTAGGTTGGTACCAATTATCAATAGGAGGAACCTCGGGAACATAAGTATTCCCTGGAGGATTATGTGAGTTTTGGGGATCTTGAGGTGCAGGAGGCATAGGAGGTGATTTTTTGATGAATTTCGATAGATTGAATCCTGATGGTGGCTTGATTCCCTTCAAGAGAAAGGTAGCGAGTATTTTATACCCACATTCATTAATAAGACAATATTTCATCTAAATATTGATGAGATTATTAAGGTATTCATCAACCATGACTTTAGGTTGATTGACCATGCTTTCTTTGGCAAGAGCCAATGTGGTTTGGACCTTGGTGTTGGATTGTGATGAGCCTCCATTGTTAGGGTCTTGGGGAATGTTGGGTTGAGCACCTTGACCTTGTTCATTTACCATGAGTTTATTTTCTTACGATCGAGTAACGGGCATGAAAGTGCAAAATGAGCCTAAGTGATGAATGAAGGATTGGATGAGAGATTGATTCATTGAGTTATGGATAAAGGATGCAACTAGATTGGATCAGATTTTATTAATTGATAGGATGACATGTTTAACTAGATTAGATGATCGGTTGGATTGGATTGATAAAACCGATTCTAAACTCAGGTTCAAAAGCTTTTATTTAGATGATGTAAGGTGTTGACTGATTGGATAGAACTACAAGATAGATGATTAGGGTACGGAATATACCTCAAGATTGAAGTAGATTGATTAGGTTGAGGATGATTTACTGACTTAGGATGGATGCAATCCAAAGCGAGAATAAACGATGATGATCAGGATTAGAAACCTAAGCCAACTTGGATGAAAACCTCTAAAACAAGGTCTAGGGGATTCAAATTGACGAACCGATGATGGATATGCGATCTAAGGATTCTCTAAGATGATCCTAGATGATTTAATTGATGAAACGATGATCTTTGGAAAATGCAGATAAATGAAAATGGTGATTGCGGGAAGATGGATGATGATAAAAAAAAATTGATCACGGCAAATGACAAGCTTTCAATGGCCAAAAGGATTCACATTCTGGAATTTGTATGGGAAGCAACGTCACCTCTGTAGGTCAAAACTTTGCCTTTGAAGGAAGAAATTTTTCCTATTTAGACTGAGCAAACTTGCCTCTGTAATAGGCAGGCATTCCCCTGAAGGTTGCAAGATCGCCTATTTAGGCAGGAAACTTCACCAAGGACTTAAGTGACAAAGGAAGTAGACAAATCTGCTAAGAAAATTAGTCTATCAAGTAGACAAATTTCACCCAAGACTTGATAGGGACAGGAAATAAGTGAAGTTTCTTATTAAGTTCACCTATCAGGTAGGAAGTTCATCCAAGAAGTAGTCACGTTCACCCAAGAATCAAGAAATTTTGACCAAGAAGCAAGCAAGTTTTCCCAAATAGCTGATAAGTTTGCCTAAAACCTTGAAACCACTGAAGAACGGGAAGATGTGACTGTCAGAACCACTTCACGGGATGACAACCTTGATAAAATAGACTCGAGCAGCAACTTAGATGGAAAATGGGACCACCTAACGGATAAACGATCTCAACCAAATGGACCCAAATGGAGACTCGCATGAAGAACAGGATAACAAGAAAACACCCAAACGGACCCGAACAGAAACCTGAAACAAACCTAAACAGGGACTAGAAATGGAGAACGAACTCTGAAACGAACCTAAACGGGGACTTGAAAAGGAGAACAGACTCTTAAATGGACCTAAATGGGGACACGAGATAGAGAGCGAGAAGCCGGTTCTAAAGGGAAAAGAATGCGGATCTACTAACCCAACAGTGCGGAATACATTCCCTTAACGCCAATACAACAAAGGAGAGAAGCATACACTGATTCTAATAGCTTCTAAAACTACTTGAGATGAATACAACCAATAAGATAAATAACAGAAGAACAAAGTAATCACAGATTGACAAAGAGATTTTACGTGGGAAAACCCTTTCAGGTAAAAAACCCACCACACAAAGCCAAGACTATTGTATTATAGTATTAGAACAAATACATACAATTTCCAATCTTCTCTGTATAGCTTACAAACACCTAGAGAGATTTGGATTCACTATTACAATGTTTTCACAACATACAGATCAAATCACCTGTCTTCAAGAACACACGTTCTTTTTCTCCTTCTGCTCTTCAACCCGCAACTTCAAACTTGCTCTGCAGCTTATTGATTATGAGATAAAGCATATCTCATCCTCCTATGTAGTCGACTCAATCAGTCCTACATAACATTGAAGTCCATCCTCAAATCACGCATCTGGTCAGATCTGACAGATCTCCCTACAATGAGCCGACTTTGCATTCAAAGCCATTACTCAAAATGGTTGAGCTCGCCACCCTTCGTTGACAAATGCAACTGCCACAATAACTATCTTGGTATCCATCCAATCACTATTCAACCAGGTGCCACGTGTCCAAGACCCATCAGCAATCGCACCTGACAAAGCAACCAAAATGGTCAAACAGACATCGGGCATGACCAAGACTTCAAGTCATTTCTAACACTGCCAGAGCCAAAGTCGAAACAGGAGTCGAAATAGGGCTCCACAAAAAATACACACTGTCGGAGTTGGAGTCAGAGATGGAACTGGAGTCGAAACATGACTCTACCGAAATTACAGGTTCAGGAACCTTTTCGGTTCCACGTCTTCCCACGGCAAAGGGGAACTCATTGGAAACAGTTTTGATCAGGTAAACTCAACCCAGGGTCAAACCAAGATGGGAACACAAAAGACCGGAGTCCGAATCAGAATAGGAACAGGAATAGAAAATAGGACTTTACAAAAATTCCAAGATCAGGAACCAATCCGGTTTCGGTTCCGCCTCTGCCAACTGCAAGAAACAACAATCTAGAACCTAGACTAAGAAGAAAAGGAAATTACCCCGAGGAGAATCCAAACAGCCAAGAAGAATAGATCGCAAAAGCAAGAGTCAGACTCATAGTTGGAACAGAAACTGAAATAGGAACATGGCAAACGGACATTGCCAAATTCCAAAACTAGTTCTGCCTCCGCCAGAACCTGCGAAGAGAAGATCTCGGTTTGGCTCCCGCCAGAAACTGCAAAGTGAAACAAGAGTCCAGATAGAGGGAGCCAGAGCCAGAGCCAAAGAGGGAACAGAAACTAGGAACTTAGGCAAATGGAACAATGCCAAGTTCCATCCCGGTTCGGCCTCCGCCAGAACTTTGCAAACAACACAAAAAACACCAAGGCATGAAAACGAGGACTTCAAGCTGGAAGTTGAGACATAATTTCTCAACAATCTCCCACTTGGTGAACACTTCCAACTTCCTCAAAACATCAAACCTTACTGTCTATCATAGGCCCTAAGGCCCATCGATTATGTGCACCATCTGAACTTGCCTATGCTAACCGGCTTTGTCAAGGCATCTGCAACATTCTTCAAGGTGTCAACCTTATCCATACTAACCTTGCCATCTTCAACCATATCCCTCATGAAGTGATATTGCACATCTATGTGCTTGGTCCTGGCATGGAAGGTTGGATTCTTTGCCAAACAAATGGCACTTTGACTATCGCAGTAGATTGAAATTTGCTCAGCATTAAATCCAATGTCTGAACACAAATGCCTCAGCCACACTACCTCCTTGCAAGCATGATTTTCTGCCATGTACTCTACCTCTATCATGGATAAAGCAACTACAGCTTGTCACTTGCTCATCCAACTAATTGCTCCACCATTAAGCATGAAAGTGTATCCACTGGTGGATCTTCTACTGTTAATGTCTCCTGCCCAATCAGAGTCAACATATCCCTGAATGCTAAGAGTCCTTTGTGATGCAACCATACTGCCATGGTAACACAAAGCATAATCTGAAGTACCTTTCAAATACCTGAACACTCTTTTTACAGCATCCCAATGTGATCTCCTTGGATTTTCCATGAACCGGCTTAGAACTCCCACTGCTTGGGAAATGTCTAGTCTTGTGCAGACCAAAGCATACATCAAACTACCTATTGCACTTGCATAAGGCACACTGGTCATGTCCTCCATCTTAATAGTAGACTTTGGACAGTCTTCAGCAAATAGTTTCAATCCTTGTATGATTGGAACAACTAGCTACTTGCAATCATTCATGCTAAACCTCTCTAGAATGGTTTTCACATACTTACTTTGACTGAGCCAAAGCTTTCTACTTATCCTATCCCTGGTTATCTCCATCCCAAGAATGTACCTTGCTGCTCCAAGATCTTTCATTTCGAACTTAGCAGACAACTAAGTTTTAAGATCAGAAATCATTGCCTTGCTATTACCAATGAATAACATGTCATCCACATACAGAGTAATAACAAGCACATGATCATTCTCACATTTATAATAAATGCAATGATCAGATTTTGATCTAACAAACCCAATTGACAACACAAATGTGTCAAATTTTTGGTACCACATTCTAGGAGATTGCTTTAGACCATAGAGAGGTTTATTTAACTTGCAAACCAGATTTTGTTTGCCTCTTTCAACAAAATGCTCACGCTGGGACATGAAGATTTCTTCTTCTAGCTCACCATGGAGAAATGTTGTCTTCACATCCATCTGCTCAATTTCATAGTCATACACAACTACCAATGACAACAAAAATCTGATGGATGTCAGCTTTGCTACAAGGGAAAATATCTCTCCATAATCAATTCCCTCAACTTGGGAAAAACCCTTTGCAACTAGTCATGCCTTATACTGCTCTACATTGCCATCAAGGCCTGTCTTCCTTTTGAATATCCACTTGCAGCCAATAGGCTTTCGCCCTTTAGGCAGTGGTACCAACTTCCAGGTATCATTCTTTTTCAAGGAATCCATCTCCTCATTCATGGCTTCCAGCCAAGACTTTGAATCAGCCATGTTGATTTCTTCTTTCATAGTCTTAGGCTCATCAGTGTTGGTAATTAAGGCATAAGCACAATTTGAATCTAACATAGAGAAACCATACCTATCCGGTTGCCTTTTTTCTCATGTAGATCTCCTTGGAGGTTGAGGTTGTTCTTCATCATCAGAACTTCCAGAGCTGCTTGAGCTCTCCTCAGTCTCAGGTACACCATGCAGCTCTTCCCTTTTTGGAGTTTGGGGAATCTCAACTACATCCTTCTTCTTGTCACTCTGATTTGTCTCAAGCTGTTGATCACTTACTAGAGGTTTCAGCTTTCGAAATATCACACTTCTGCTATACAAAACCTTCTCAGTAACAGGGTTCCAAAGCTTGTATCCTTTCACACCAACTCCATAGCTGATGAGAATACATTTCATAGCCTTGTTATCCAACTTTGATCTCTTTTCATTTGGCACATGAACATATGCCTCACAGCCAAAGACCCGAACATGCCTTAATGAGGGTTTCTTACCTGACCATGCTTCCAAAGGTGTCTTGTCAACAAGAGCTGAACAAGGAGATCTATTTATCAAATAATATGTTGTAGCAACAGCCTCATCCTAGAACTTCTACTCTAGACCAGCACCACTCAGCATACTCCTTGCCTTTTCCATCAATGTCTTGTTCAATCTTTCAGCAACTCCATTTTGCTGTGGAGTGTAGGGGGTTGTCTTATGCCTTTTAATTCCATGATCAGTGCAGTACCTTTCAAAATCTATAGAACAAAACTCACCTCCATTGTTTGTCCTTAAACATTTTATTTTCCTTCCAGCCTAATTTTCTACCAAAGATTTGAACTCTTTAAACCGACTGAACACTTCTGATTTACTTTTAAGAAAGTATACAAATGCCCTTCTTGAATAGTCATCAATAAAAGAAACATAATATCTATACTTTGATAATGAAGGAACATTAACTAGACCAAACACATTAGAATGAACATAATCCAGTATACCAAAAGATTTGTGAGGACTAGAGGAGAAAGAAACACAGTGTTGCTTTCCATAGATACAATGTTCACAGAAATCGAACTCAAGGTTACAATCATCAAGCCCTTCTACAAGGTTTTTGTTCTTCAAGGTTTTTAAACCTTTCTCACCAATGTGACCAAGTCTATGATGCCATAACATAGTCTTCTCTGCTGGGAGTTTTACCTCCAAAGCATTTGCAGATGGAGAAGATTCCTCATCTTTCTCTATAGGTGCAGAATTACATGACTTTACAGAGACATTGTTGCAAAGAACAGGTCATGCATCTAGCTTGTATAGAGTGCCAGTACGAACACCCTTAGCTAACACCATTGCACCTCTAGTCATTTTACATCCCTTACTAGAAAAAGAAACTTCTACATCAGCATCATTTAACTTACTAACAAAAAGAAGATTTCAAGCCAAACCTGGGATGTGAAGAACACCACCAATTCCTTTGACTCTCCCGTCAAGAAATCGAATTCTAACCCTTCCTTTGCCAACAATCTCCAATGTTGAATCACTTGCCAAGTATACCTTTCCACCATCATACTTCTCATACTTTGAGAACCAATCTCTATTGGATGTCATGTGAAAAGAGGCATCTGAATCAACTAACCAAACATCATTTGATGCCTGAGTTGTCAAGGTTGCTGCAATGAAGGAATCTGCATCACTTTGAGAAGATTTGTTGTCAGAAGCATTCTTCTTCTTCTTCTCCTTTCAGTCCTTCCTGATATGACCAGGTTGCCCACAATTCCAGCACTTTACCTTGAACTTTTTACCAAGAGACTTTGATCTCCCTTTAGACTTGGATTTTGACTTGTTGTCTTTCTTCTTTCCTTTCTCCTTTGTTCTACCTCGAACATAAAGTGCATCTTTGGCCATCTTAGAAGATTTCGTTCACATTTATTCAGATAGAAGTGAAGCAACCACATCATCAGTCTTGAAAGCAGTTGTTGTGCTTCCAATAGCCATCACAAGATGATCCCAGCTGTCAGGTAACGAACACAATAGGAGCATGCAACGATCCTCCTCCTCAATCTTTACACCTACAGATGCCAGCTGAGTAACACTCATATTAAACGAGTTCAAATGGTCTGCAACAAATGCACCTTCATCCATCTTCAAGGAGTACAGCTTATTCCTCAGGAATAACTTGTTTACCAAAGACTTTCCTTGGTAAATATCACCAAGCTTCTTCCACAAAGCAGTTGCAAACGTCTCCTACATTCAAGAGCACAGAATCAGCTAGACTCGGTCTTATCAATCCTCTTGCTTTTCTATCAGCAAGATCCCAAGCTTCTTGGGTCGTACTTTGTGGCTTAGTTCTAGACACTGCAATCCAGAGGTCTCTATCCACAAGTAGGTCTTCTATCTTGAGTTTCCATAACTCAAAGTTGCTGCCATTAAACTTCTCAATATCTATTCTACCAGATGTACTCACCATCTCACAACAGAAATAGATTTAACAATGCAAGAATCCCACTGAAACAGTATTAGTGCAAAAAACTAATTCACCCTAACAAGGATAACACGAACTGGCCAAGCTCTAATACCACTTTGAAGGGAAAAGAATGCGGATCTACTGACCCAGCAGTGCGAAATACATTCCTTTAATGCCAATACAACAGAGGAGAGAAGCATACACTGAATCTAATAGCTTCTAAAACTACTTGAGATGAATAAAACCAATAAGATAAATAATAGAAGAACAAAGTAATCACAGATTGACAAAGAGATTTTACGTGGGAAAACCCTTTCAGGTAAAAAACCCACCACACAAAGCCAAGACTATTGTGTTACAGTATTAGAACAAATACATACAATTTCCAGTCTTCTCTGTATAGATTACAAACACCCAGAGAGATTCGGATTCATTGTTACAATGTTTTCACAACATACAGATTGAATCACCTCTCTTCAAGAACACACATTCTTTTTCTCCTTCTGCTCTTCAACTCGCAACTTCAAACTTGCTCTGCAGCTTATTGATTATGAGATTAAACATATCTCATCCTCCTATGTAGTCGACTCAATCATCCTACATAACATTGAAGTCCATCCTCAAATCACGCATCTAGTCGGAACTGATAGATCTCCCTGCAACGAGCCCACTTTGCATTCAAAGCCATTACTCAAAACGGTTGATCTTGCCACCCTTCATTGACAAATGCAACTACCATAATAACTATCTTGGTATCTGTCCAATCACTATTCAACTAGATGCCACACATCCAAGACCCATCAGCAATCGCAGCTGACAGAGCAACCAAATGGTCAAACAGACATCGGGTGCGACCAAGACTTCAAGTCATTTCTAACACTGCCGAAGCCGGAGTCAGAACAAGAGTCGAAACAGGACTCTAATGAAAATACACACTATCGAAGTCAGATTTGGAGACGAAACTGGAGTTGAAACATGACTCTACTGAAATTACAGGTTCAAGAACCTTTTCAGTTCCACGTCGGCCCACGACAAAGGGGAACTCATCGGAAACAGTTCTGACCGGGTAAAGTCAACCCGGGGTCAAACCAAGATGGGAACACAAAAGACCAGAGTTGGAGTCGGATTCGAAATAGGAACAGAAAATAGGACTTTACCAAAAGTCCAAGATCAAGAACCAATCCAGTTCTAGTTCTGCCTTCACCAACTGCAAGAAACAACAATCCAAAACCTGGACTAAGAAGAGGAAAGCACCCCGAGGAGAATCCAAACAGCCAGGAAGAACAGATCGCAAAAGCAGGAGTCGAACCCAGAGTCAGAACAAAAACTGAAATAGGAACATGGCAAACGAACATTTCCAAATTCCAAAACTAGTTCCACCTCAGCCTGAACCTGTGAAGAGAAGATCCTAGTTCCGCCCCCGCTAGAATCTGCAAAGCGAAAAAATAGTCCAAACAGAGGGAGCTGGAGCCGGAGTCGGAGAGGGAACAGAAACTAGGAACTTAGGCAAACGGAACAATGCCAAGTTCCATCCCGGTTCTGCCTCAGCTAGAACTTTTCAAACAACACAAAAAATAGCAAGGCGTGAAAACGAGGACTTCAAGCTGGAAGTTGAGACATAATTTCTCAACAGGTTCACCCCTGTAGTAGGCAAATTTTCCTAACAAGGAAGAAAGACTGCTTAACAAGTTGGCAACTTCTCCTATTCTTGCGAACAGGAGAATTTGAAAACTAACAGACTTTCCTAAGGGATGGACAAACTCACCTATTTCAGAGAATGGGCAAAAACGAGGTCCCTGAGAAAGTGACCCACAAGAAAATTCACCTCCGAAAAAGGCAAACTCACCGAAGCAGATGACCTAGACTGGACTGAGATGTAGGATTGCCCATTTGGAGGGAAAAAATGCCTATCTACAGTGAAAATTCGTCTCCATAAGGGGAAAATTTGTCGCTAAAGGTAGGGGCTGACTGTGGCAAAGGAAAATAGGTATGGAAAACAACATGCAAAAGGCTGGACTAACTTAACTGAAAGTAAAAGCACTGGTATCGCACAAAGAAGACACTCCAGGAAACACGGTCCTAAAATTAGTGATACAGGTTTGCAAACTTAATGTAGGCCCACCACCTTGAGTAGAAACCCCAAGGTTAATACTCTGTCATATTGGGGTGGTTCTCTGGAGCACCCTTTCTCATAAAGGTGGATAGCTAGTGTTTCAATGGCACATAGTCATCAACGGACTCCACAGACTCACCTTCACGCTCTCACTCAAGAATTATCATAGTCCACCATGAGGATTCCTATCTCAACCCAAGGGAGTACATGGTGAGTAACTTTGAGGTACGATCCACATCCCTTGCACTACACCAAGTCATCGTTGAAACATAGGTCTCTATCTAGGCTGAAAAAGGCTATCTAGGGCATCTTCGATATATGCAAGGTATGTGAGGAAAAACCGTGAACTCCAAACCATCACAAGCGTGAGTCGAGAGCCCCAACGAGGTACTAGAAACTCAAACCACCTCTTCATGTCTTATCTAGGTATCACCCTAGTTTCGACACTTCACCAGAAACGACATGACTAGATTGGGGTACAACTTTTGTTCTCCCCCCTTTATATACACCGTCGATAACATGTGGTTGGAAACGTCCCCTAGGTGATGAAATCCTAGGAAGGTCTTGCTATAGGAAGAAGATACTAGATGTTTTGGCCGGTCCCCAAGCTCGCACGTAGTGTAAGGGAAGAGCTTAGATGCACTAGCACCTTCTAGGAAGACTTGACTGGACTAGAGCAAGTTTTGATTTCTTGTCACCCAGGATCACCTAAAGGTGCAAGGGGAGTGGATATGTCAACAACCTACTCACAAAAATGGTAAATAAGTTAATTGACCCTTTGATTAAATCTATGTGTTCCTATCTAGTATGGAAAAATGACAAATAGACTAACTAAAAGGTCCAGGACCAATCATCTGCAAAAAACGTGTTAGTAATTTCAAACCACTGGTCTTAGACGGATGACGAATGACTATACAAAATGTTAAAGAACTCGGGACAATCACAAATAGACAAGTTAGCTGGTTGGTATGTAAAACTAGAACCGAAATGACACTCAAAATGGAAGATCAAAGTTTCAGATTCATATCAAACTCGCCTCCATGTGAGGAAAGTTCACCCATCTAAGTAAGCAAGTTCACCTCTGTAAGAGGTAGGTTCACCCTTCTAAGCAAGCAAGTTCACCCTTGAAGGAGGGCAAGTTTTCCTATTTGACAAATCAAGTTCACCTCTCACCAGACGTCAAAGCAAGTTTGCCCCTCAAGGGAGCAAGTTAGCCCCAAATAGAAACTTCACCCTTGTAAGCTACAAATTTTCCCCTTTACAAAGTCAAGTTCAGCTCTAAATGCAACTTCACCCATCTGTCCAAGAAACTTCACAAGCTTTCCCATCAGGGTAGTTTCACTTCTGTAATTGAAATATGACCCTGTAAAATTCAAGCAACAAAGAACGTGAAAAAATAGATTCATGACGTGGGTCCCATTGAGTGTGCTAGAAATGTGTGCAGGTGTTTTAACCTAGTCTAAAATGAAAAACTAAATGAAATGCAAACAATGAAAACATAAACAACACCTCAATATTGGCCTAAGATGAACTTGAACAAAATAAAATATAAGGAAGTGATATACCTTGTCCAATTTGATTGGTTGGTTGGCCCTGTTGATTGCTTGATTTGTGTGCTCCTTTCAATGGAAAATAGAATGAACCTAGATGCAAAACATTGTGGATGAGATGAGGAATGCAATGGTACAAGTCGGTATTTTGATAGATGCTTGGTGTGGATACAAAATGAGCTCAAAGTTGCAAAAATGGAGGATGCTTGAGAATGAAAATGTGCTTGAGAGCTTGAGTGTTCAAAGTTTCATGTGTTGCAAATGAGGGAAAATTCCTCTAATTTTATGGGAAAGGCCTCTAAGTAATGAATGGTTAAGATGTAGCCACCTCAGACAAGATCAAGGGCTAGGGTGAGTTGACAACTCACAATCCCTCACATCTTGACATGTGGTGGGTGATGTGTAATGGAGGACATGATGTGGAGGTACTTCCTTGTACCTTGGGAATGGACAAGATCTCCTCATAAAGGAGGTCCTTTTCCCAATGTGGGTGATGATACTCTTAAGGAATTCAAAATTCCTCAAAATTCCTTGCAGGAATAAATGTGAATTAAATATTCACAATGGGAAGGGGTTGCCTTCTCTAAAAGGAGAAAGCATTCAATGAAAAGTTGACTTGATGGTATGCCATAAATGGCATAAGGGGTTAAGGTGACCTAATCAAGTAATTAGGTTGTGAAAACAAGTGATTAAGGTAATTAATGGAGGATTAGACCAAGTGGGCTATGATGGAGGATGTGACATTAATCCTGATTAATGGTGTGTACATCCTAATCAAGAATTAATTAGACTAATCCAGATTAAGGAAGGGTTATCGAGGATGGGACAAGGAGAGATAAAATAGTGAATTTAAAATTGATTTAAATTCACAAAAGAAAATGACTAAATTAAATAAATAAGAGTATTTATTTAATTTAGAGAGAGGAAATGGGATAAAGGTGAAGTATTTAATCATTTAAATTAAATACCTTAGGAACCTTAGGGAAAGGGGGAAATATTAATTAAATAAATCATTTAATTAACACCAAAGGGAAAGGCAAGATAGATGAATGAAAGTGATGAATTTGACCTTATGGGAGAGGTCAAATTTGGATGTCTACACCTAGTTCCTTTTGAAGCATGAAAAAGGTATTTATTGCTATCTGTTCTTTGTGGGTTTGTATTTGAAGCAATTTTACAAGAATTTGAAGATAGAATTGAGGTTGCAATGGCTACACCAACCATAGTTGACGTTACTAAAAGACCTAGACTCAATTTTAAGAGGTTTTCATGGATTTTTTTTTAGAATGACCCCAATGGTGCATTTTTGAAGATCCCAATTAAGGTTTTTCCCATTGAAGACACAAGAATCTATTTACGTTGAAAATTGGATGAGAATAATCACCAAGTGCTCAAGGATTTATGATCTGATGGATTAACTGGAGAAAACTTTCTAGTGAAACAAAAATACGAAAACCTAGTATGAAAGAAGCTAGACACTTGGAATTGGTTTCCTAACTTTAGCAATGATTTGGATGCAAAATATGTTAAGATTTCCATGCTCAGAATGCATGAAAAATTCATATGGATTGATGTTCCTGGATTAATTTCAAAGGATGCAATTAAGGTTGTGATTGGATTGTATGATACTTGACCTATAACTATGTTGATTTTTGTAAGGAATGATTTAGTTATGCGGGTAACCGGTGCAACATTTGATAAAAGAGAATTAACTACTAAATCAATCATCAATCCTATAGTGAAGTATCCATCTATCATGATTGGTCTCTAAATATATTTCCAAAACAGAGAAAATTTAGTATCTGCAATTGCAACATATGTTTCCCATGATATGGTGGTAAATGGGAAGGATTGTGGCTTGTGTGAATTTATTTGGTAGAAACTTTTGGAGAATTTTTAGTAGACAAAAAAAAAGAAATATGCTTTAAATTATGGAACACTGATTGTTTGATTTCTTTTCTACTTTATATGAGGTCTACCTAGATGTAATAACATTACATGGGATAGAAGCAGATTAGTTGGACATCAATTTTTTCACTACTTACACAATATTGGAAATTATGATTCATAGGTCGATGCAATGAATACATTTTTATCTATATTCTAAAGAAACATGTATGAGAGAGAAATAATTCCTAATATTTTAGTATAGAAGTATGAAAATAACATAACCATTCTTTTCTCCACTAATGAATGTAAAATAGAGGTGGTAGAACCCAGAACAATATGGATTGAACCTCTGGGATATGAAATTGATGAAAAAGTGGTTGAGAGATACATTGAAATTTTGTTAAGAAGCCCTAAGGACCCCTCTACTTATACATGGCACATATGAGGAGAAATCTACTAAAGTGTACTTTGAAACTTTCACACCTGCTAGAACCAAAAGGGTAAACAAACAAGTTGATAAACTCTTTGGAATGTATAACTTCTCAAAAGAAGATGTTGACATATTGAGGGAAGTTGTTGCAGAAAGAAAAGATAAAGTGATTGAGATTGTTGGTGGGTCCTCCAGATCGCATAGATCAGGAAGATCAACTTCCACCCTTGCCTTCGCAATGCCAAAACCTACTATCACAGTTTTCGTTAAAGGAAAGAAGGTAGAACCCAATGCTCCATCTGTAGTTGATGTACTTGCACCTTCTATACCTAACACTTGGACCTCAAAGAGGAAGAATATACCTTCACTGGCACCTCTTGCTAACTTTGAAAGAAGATAGAAATAAAAATCATCCAGAGATCAAAACATAAGTACGTTGTGGAAGAAGAAATTGAACTGGGTTTAGAGGAAGAAAGACAATTGAAAAGAAAAAGGAAAAGTAGTTTTTCCACCAGTGGTGAAGGTGCTTCACAAGAGGCTAGTACAGAATCAAAAAGGGTTAGAGTTAATATTGAGGATTCATCTGAAGAAGAGGAAATGGGAAAGGAGAAATAATCTTTCATAATTCACATGCACAAGAAGAAAGAGGAAAATAAAATAGATGAAGGAACATCAAAGCCTGAGAAGAAGAATTCCAAGACTCCTCTGGTAAGTGCTCATCCACATCTAAAGTTGGAATCCTTGGTTAACAATATGTTAGAAGATGATGGCTTATTAAAAACCACTACCAAATTATATGATGAAGTTGATGAGGAAGATCAAAAAACTATTTTAGATTTTTTTGTTCAGTATATGATTATTATGGATGAAAGTATGGACAACATGAAGGAGAAGGTTACTGATGTTGTATGAAAATATCTGGTGAAAAGAAGACATAGATTTATCAAAGTAGAAAACAAGATCAAAACTGATTCCTTGAACAAGATCAGATCCTCTTTGTTTGAGGATACTAAGACCACCTTGCTAGAAGCATACATGCAGCAGTTCAGGGTAAAAAAGAGAGTTATTATTCTTATGACCAGAGAGAAGGATAGCACAGAAAAGTTGAAAAAAGAAACTTTTGATATAGTAATAAACATGACCTTTCAATATGGGATGATTACTGATCCTACATCAGATATAGCTCAAGCCAAGGAGTTTGGTAAAGATAATTCTACTATTGAGGAGGAAAATATTCCTCCCATATCTGATTTACTTGTTTTTCAAAATATAGTAGAAGAAGAGGTAAATTCTTATTTTGTAGATGAGACTCAACACTTAAATGTTTTAGGAAATGTGGTTGATGATACACATGCCTCTCTAGAGACATTTTCTCCTCTGGTGACACCAAGAATACAACCAAAGAAAATAATGAAGATCAAAATAAGAATGATTAAAATGATAATGTTGAAAATCAATAGGGAAAATAGAATGAAGATGCGGGAAATGAAGACAAAGAAAACAAAAATGGAGAAGAAGAAAAAGGTAAAGATGAAAAGAATAATTATGATAAGAATGATAAAGATAAAAAGGGGGATGAAAAGAAAGATAGGAAAAAGGAAAACACATTTGGAAAGAAAGAATAAGAAGAGAAAGAAGAGAACAAAGAAGAATGTATAGTTGAAAGAAATGAAGAATAATCTTAGAAGAGCATAGAACCCACAAAGTCACTCAGAAAATCCTCTGGCAACTCTCTCAAGGGTTGTTTTTCATCTGACAAACCAAATCAGGATTCAACCAATCATTCCTCCCCAACTGCTTCATCTCTCATCATAACAATCCTATGTTGATTTGAATAAAATCCCTCATGTTTAGAGAATGGATATTGGAGGAACTTTTATCACCTCCAAGAAGAAAGAAAACGTAGAAACTCATCAAAAGGGGACTGATCTAATCAATTATTCTATAAAAGTATTACCAGACGCAAGCCCCAGTACCACTATTGATGATTCTATAACACCTGTTGAGAAATTAAAGTTTCTATTTGATTCATTCAGGGAATATACTTCTAGCCTAAAGTAGCAGTCTACAAAAGAAGTTGATTCTAGGATTGTGGAGAAAATATTTCTTCGAATTTAGGACAAATGTGCAACTACACATAGAAAGGTTGTGAAGTGTTTGGAAGAAGTGAAGGAATTTCAAGATGAGGCACATACACTATTCTTATAGTGCATGATGACGAGATGCTACTCAAGGTATTAAGGACCTAATGCACTCAATTGATTCATACTTAATCAATTCCTCTAAAAATTATGATCTCACAAAAGATAGAAACTATGCCTCTTGGACCACAATTTTAGACTTGCAAAAAACATATTCACTCTACAAAGGCAGAAAGAGGATTTTATAAGGTGATTCAATCAGCTTGGAGACCTAGTAAAGTGCAAACACATACTTATAGTGATTTCTCTCGTTGAAGCTCAAAAACTTGAGAAGATAAATCCCTATCCGACTACTCCAAAAGAGGGAGAGGAAATTTTGGTGGAGTTGGAATCAATGCATAAGGCACTTATTACAGCTAGGAAGAATTTGGATGAAGGGAAATCTTCTTGGGAAGCTATTCTCAAGGAACTTGAAGGTGATTCCTCATTTGGGTGAGCATATTTCACCTTGCATATCTTTTTTACTTTCAATTTCTCTTTTCTTATATATAATCAAATGTAATTCTAGGGATAAATACATAAGGGGGAGTTAGTCATTTCATTTTAGTTGTGTCTCATTGGCACATCCTTTTTCCTTGATATCAAAGGGGGAGATGGTTTGGATGAATAGACATGTTTGGTGATAAACTTGTGTTGGAGATGTTTGAAGAAGTTGAAGTAGTTTTAGGAGAAGTCTAGAGCTTAGATATTGTGTTTGGGGAATTCATTTTTGGTTCATGTTTCCATCAATGAAAAAAGGGGAGACCATTGAAAGAATGAAGAAGGAACCATTTGTTGTGTTTTCATTGATGCCAACAATGTTTGTTGTCAATTCTGCTTGATTCGGTAAAATAGTTTTTGTGTCATCTTGATCCAGTAATTTGGTCTAGATTCACTCCTATTTCAAGATTTTCATATGCGGTTATATTATGTTGTTTAGGATAGCTAAATACATTTATGCTCAAGGTTTCAAAAAAATTAGTTAATTTGGCTGAAAGTTATATATGATAGAATTTCAACAAACTTTATTCTAGCTTATACAACACAAGTTGAGAAGTATCATTTGGTTCACATTCCTCCAGTTTTTGGTTTCAGACTCTATAATTTTGGGAGAAGGTTTATAGGTGTTAGCACTACACATATTCTAGATGGTGATTGCTTATATGCTTACACATATGATCGATGTTGGATGGATTGGCTTATTTTGTGGTTGATTATAATCCCTAGCCGACCTAATGCTTGAAGTTATACTATGAAGATTAATATGTACTAGGATGTTAAGGGGATCCATTTTAGATCTATGTCGACCTTAAGTCAAATTTTTGCATTTTTTCTTTGAGTAAGAAGATTTTTTTGTATATATGAAGCCGAAAAAGTATTTTGAATATAAATGGGACTACATCTAAATAGGTCAACCTAATTGATGTATGTGGATGAAATAGTTTATATAAGGGGAACAGTCTTGTGGTGCAAAAAAAGGTAGATGATGTTTTTGTGTGTGTGAAACCTAATATTGTGTGAACTTTTGAATTTATATGTGTGAGATCAAAATAAAGGAAGAATTATTGTGAATCTAGAGCATGTGCAGTGCAATGTAGTATCATATATTTGAAACTTCATTGGAACTGAATTCAGCATAAGGAAGGTGCATTTTGTATCAATTCACACCTTGGTTGTGTAGCCAATTTTGCCTTATATATCTTTTCAGGCTATGAGCCTTTTAAGGACAATGAGTCTTGGAAGTGAGCCCTGTAATATCTTATAATTGGTTATAATATATTGTGAGTTAAACCTCACCATGGTTTTTCCCTCCTTAGGTTTTCCACGTAAAAAATCTCGGTGTTCATGTGTTATTTTGTGTTGTGAATTTCTTCATTTCCTCATTCATTGCTATAGTTAAATATGTTTTGATAATTGGTCGGATTATGACTAATTTGTTTAATAAAATACTGATTTGTTTCCCCTCTCAGTATTCTAGGTGTTCAACATATCACTTGGTGGGATTTTGGAAGGTTGCTAAAATAGGACTATGACAACCACTTAGAGTGACTAAAAGTCAAAAGAAGTTCAAAATTGGTATTTGGCTATATTTTCTCTAGTAGGATGTCATGCATGTCAAGGTGACTTGATATTTACATAAAATATGGAGTTGGATATCTTGCATGTTGTTGCATGATTGGTGGGTTGCTTTATTGGTCATTTTGGACTTATGCATGTTCTTCATTTTAGTTTGCATGCATGCAGAGACTATGAAGATTACACATGGAATTATTGGGTGCCCATGTTAGATGTTTATAAATATGAGAATTTTTTATATATTTTGTGAGATGTTTTTCATATTTTTTGAGAAACAATTATGTTTTCATAATTACTCCAGATTTGTATCATAGCGTAAAGACACTTAAAAGAGTATAGACTCTATTATTGTATTGCAACTAATTATTTACTAATAATATAATTGAATTATTTTTGGTGTGTGGATTTTTTCTTGAAAGGTTTTTCCCACGTAAATCTACATGTTATGGTTTTATATTTTTAAATTAGAAGTTTAATTTATGAATATGCACCTAAACTATAATAGTTTAAATATTTGTAACAAAGTTTTACAACCCTATCCTACTTAGATCTATGTTGGAAGTTGTTTCTTCTACTTGGATTTCCTTTCATTTGGTATAAGAGATTGGCCAACTTTATTTCTATTGTTGGGTTGAAGGATTTTTTATACTGGTCTTAGTTTTAGTGGGAGCTTTGCAAGAAAATATTTTGCAATCTTATTGTAGGATAAATATGGCAAGAACATCTAATACAATTGAGATGGAGAAGTTTAATGGAAAAAATATTGAGTTATAGAAACTCAAAATGGAGGATATGTTGATGGTTAAAAATATATGGGTTGTCATATCTGGAACAAAACTAACCTATACAACCTAGGAAGTTTGGGATCTAATGGACCTAAAATCCAAGGGTTTGATCAAACTATGTTTGGTTGATTTCATTCCCTTGAATTTCCATGAAGAGAAAATTGTAGCAATTATGAGGAAGAAACTTGGAGAGATTTATCAATGGAAATCCTTAGTAAATAAGTTGTTCCTACAAAATATTTTTTGTTCTTTGAAGATGGAGGAAGGAGGAACCATTGTAGATCACCTCAATGCCTTTAATATGGTTATTGTATAATTGGGTTTAGTTGGTATGAAAATCAAGGATAAGTATCATTGCATGCTTCTACTATGTTCTTTATCGGTCTCTTAGGACTACTTGGTGATGGCTATTGGAATTACTACAACCACCTTCAAAATGGATGTTGTGGTTTCTTTGCTATTTTTTGAAGAGATGTAAAGGAAATCTTCTAAGATGGATAAGGAAGCCCTTATTATTTATGGTAGATCAAAGGAAAAGGGAGATAAGAAGGACAAGAAATCTAAATCTAAGTCTCATGGTAAAAATTCCAAGGCAAAATGTTGGAACTACGACAAGATCGATCATTTTTTAAAAGAATGTTAGGAGGATAAGAAAAATAAACATAAGAAAGCCTCTTATTCTAATTCAAATAAATCCTCTTAGGATGACTATGATGCATTTTTTATAGCCTTGGAAACACATTCATTGGAATATGTGTGGTTGATAGACTCAAGTGCCTCTTTCTACATGACCTTTCATAGAGGTTGGTTCTCGAAGTTTCGGGATTATGATGGTGGGAAGGTGTATCTAGGTGATGACTCTCATTTAAACATTATTTTCTATAAAAGAATCAAGATTTGATTCCCTGGTGATAGAGTGAGTGGAGTTTATGGTGTCCTACATATCCCTAGTTTGGCATGGAACTCACAGTAAGTTGAGTGATGTGGTTGTGTGGTTTTTTTCTTAAGTGGTGGATGCAAGATGACTAGAGGTTCTATGGTGTTTGCTAAGGGTGTTCAGATTGGAACCTTGTATAAGCTAGATGCATGCACGGTTTAGTGCAATAGTAATTATATGGAGTCCAAGAATAGAGCTTTAGATTCTTCATCCTCACCATCAAATTGAGTTGAGAATAAAACTATGGTTTCTACAACTGATGTTCATGCTTTATGGGTACCTAAGGGTGTTAATTCTTTAGAGATAAAGCTCCCAAATGAGAAGAAAATTTTATGGCACCAAATACTTGACCATATTGGTAAGAAGGGTCTTAGAGACCTGAAAAAATAAGATCCTTGTTGAAGGCCTTGATGACTATGAAATGGTGAAAAATGGAAGACACCCTTTAGGGGAGATCTCCCTTTGTGGGGGCTCGACACATTTTTATTTTATTTCATTAAATGAGGAGATAGCGATGATGGGGGTTTGATGGATTTTAAAAATATATATGATTGACTTACACCTTGAAATTTGAGTCAACTTTATTTTGACCAAATCTAAAAGTAATCTAAGAATAAAATTTAATGATTCAATTAACCTAATGATGCAAATTATTTTTCTAATACAAATGCAACAGACCTGAGATATCACAAAGAAATTTGGACTTCAAAAATGGACTGAGCAGGACACTATGCACTTGTGGTATACATTTGAGATTTATTTTTGAGGATGTTCCCTTTGGGGGTGCCACTATCCTAGTAGGTCTTTTTTGAATCTATTTTTGTAGTACTTGAGAGCCAAATCAAAGCTTCCAAATTTTATCTACAAAATTATCAAATCACTATCAGATCTTTCTATAAGTGATTTTTCATGAGTTATCAAGGTGTGGGGTTTTGATTGCAATAATGAATAATTGATCTTCAATTTTCCTTCAATCCTCTTCAAATATTAAACTTTCACATTCAAAGGGAGGAGAAAGGTGTCATTTAGGGGATTTCCTTAGTCAAAACCTACATTAGTGTTTCCACTTCCACAATGACAATATCAATGATATAAGGATAAATGATAGGAAGGAATGATGAATCCACAAAGTGCTAAAACTCACCACCCTTCAATGGCTTCCTTGAAGGATTGGTTTCATACACATCTCCTCAAGGCTTGGATTTTACTTGCTTGAATTTCTTGAATTTCTTTGAGACCTACAAGGATTAGTCTTCACAAACAATATGAAAACATAAAAATAAAAACACTCATACACTTTCACGTGATGTTTGGATCTTGAATTACTGCAATAAATCCTTTGATGATTTCTCTTGGCTTGCTTGATAATGTTCTTGATAATAATTCTTTCCTTTGATTCTCAATACATTCACTTCATTTTCAAATGATGCAATAATTATGTATTTATACACAATTATTCTAATTTACCAAAAAATAAATCCCAATGGTCAACTTTAGATATTTGAATTTCAAATAATAAAATGTTGGCACTCACATATTTGAATTTGGAGCCAAAATAGGGGACATAGGTGCCAATAACCCGGGCCTATTTTTTCAAAAATTAAGGAGTCGAGGGAAAATCATTAAATGATCTAGCATTTTTTTTGTGCTTGCAAATTGATAGATATTTTTTTAAATGGGATAGAAAATGCATAATTTAGGAAATTGAGTTCTCAATTAGGTAAAATAACTTAAAGGGAAGAAAAACATAGTGTGAAATTGACAAGGGCGATAATTTATGATGCTACATTTAGCCCCCACTTTAGTGAGAGTATGAACTTACTCTTAGACTCACACTAAAGTGGAATATATATGTTAAGTCGAGTTTGAATGTAAGAAATTTTGAAGAGATAGGATGACTATGTATCTAGGGGGATACACAAGCCCCTAGGATTCAAGATCTCCTGGAAAACCAACATAAGCACAAAGGAACACACACATGTATGAAATGCAACAAGACAACATACATAAACATACACAATGTTAAAATGAAATGAAAAGGAAGGTACAGATAATCAAGAGATATTAAGTTGTGTTATGTTAGGATCCACACCCAAAGGCATGTTGCAAGGTGTGTGCCCTTGGTCCCCTTGTCTCTTGTAGCATGGTGCTCAAGATTTCCAACATGGCTTAACCACCTCCTATGGATTCATTGTCTCTAGTGGTTGTATTTGGAATTAATAGGTCAACATTTTGGTGCAATGAAAACCATGTTCCAATAATTTGTATTAGAGCATTGGTCATGGGTTTGAATCCATCACTTTCAATAGGAGTTTTGTTGCAAGGTATGCACCCTTAGTCCCCTTGTGCTATGTAGCATGACACTCAGGATTTGTGACATGGCTTAATTGCCTCTCATGGATTTATTATCTTTGGTGGTTGTATCAAGCATTAATAGGTTGAGTTTTTGGTATAGCAACAACCATGGTCCAACAAGGTGTTTATCACTCATGGGCTAACATTTTTTTCTATTTTCTAGGTGAATCACAAATAGAAATCAACACAACTAGTGAAGTTTGATAAATTCACTAGGTGGGCCCCCAAGACAAAGTAGTAAAATGAGAAACACACAAGGTCTAGTGAATTCCGATATTCACTAGTTGTGTGCCCATAACCATACCAAAAATTATACTCCCTCATAACTCTAATAAGGTGCTACAAAAATTTTATGCCAATGCAACACTAAGTTCAATGCATGTGAAAAAATTGAAGAAAAAAATGCAAATTTCATTGCTTCACTAAGTCCAATACATGTGCACAAAGTGAATCAAATAAGGCCAATGTATGCCCCCACCTTAAAGAAATTGTAAAACACCATGTTATGAGAAATTTCTTTAAGGTAGAAAAATGATAAATGTCATACGAAAAAGACACATGAGAGAATATTTGGAAATCCCTATGCCCATGATATATTTCCAAATAAAGCTAGATCATGATAAGGGGTTACCCCCAAATGAAATACAACAACAACATAAAGGATGAACACATAATGGATCCATGAATTTGGAGTCAATATACATCTTTTCTACCATGATAGAAATGAGCTTGATAATGACATTATACCCCAAATGCTCATGGAACAATGAACACAATGGAAGAATGACACACATAGAGAGAGAGAGAGAACAAACAAAAATTTGGGTCAACATGGAAGAGACCTAAATGTCTCAATGCCTTGGATCATCCCCAAAAGGAAAACACAAGACAAAAATAACAAAGTTTACGAAATATAGAAGAATGGAGATACAAATAAAATAATATCATAATAAATGTGTTTCCTTTGTATCCTTGCACCAACAGAGCAACAAGGGTCATCCAAAGAAAATTCAAAAAAATAAAAACATTCCAAGAAACACAACATGAGAGATCACATCACATACAAGAAAACACAAAAACACATAAAAAAACACAACGAAGGAGTACCACACATGTGATCTCACATAAAGTAGGTCATTTGCATCCCAATATTGCTCATCATATATGGAAGGAAGATAAATATCCAAAGGAAATATAACAAGTGCCATACTAGGAGCATCACCAAGTTCAAAACATGGTGGTTCACTCTCATCAGGAGGATCATCATGGTTTCCCCCATATAAATTCAGACTTTGAAAACAAAAAATTAAACTCATTATGCACTTGTTCATCAATTTTAAAAATTTCATCTTCATCATCCAAATTTATCACCATGGAAGGTTTAATGATAATGTCAATTATATGTTCTTTTTCAATTTTTTTATTTTGGTGAAAGTTTTAATTCTTCTTGATTTTTTTGCATAGACTTGTTTGATTGTCAGGTAATGTTTCATTCCTTTATTCCAACTAATGGGAAAGAGCATGATGTATTTTCCTATGATCTTTGGAATTTTTGTTTCTTCTTGTTCAGTTTTTAATTTGTGAAGGTTTAAGTGTGGGTTTCTCAACCATCAGTCTCTTTTCTACCCTTAAGGGAGGAACTGAAGGGACCATCGAGGATTAGGAAACCACCATCTCTTTAGGTCTATACACTTACCTTGTTTTCGGAGGCACAAAAGGAATCATTTTATTGTCTCTTGTTATTTTGTATGATATAATAACACTTCCCAACTCAGAAACTCAATTTCACTCACCAAAACCTCATTTTTCTTAAGGAAAACTCAACAATTCCTCATAGGGTTTCACCCCCAATCCACTTCAGGGCCTCCCTTGCTCTATTTCAACATTCTCCCACCAAACACCTATTTTTTCCATTACATCCCACCAATTTACAAGCCTTACAGTAGGTGGGATGGAGTCAATACATGTTTGAATCTTACAAACTTACAAAGAACCCTATTTCAGTTGGTTAGAGAAATCTGAAGATAAATCTCACAAAACTTAATGGAAAAACCTCAAAATGGATTCAAATGAGATAATACACAATGTGCTATACTATTCCACCAAGAAATGAATCAAAAATATTTTTTACGGCCTATATTTAAATTGTTGTTGTACTCGAAAATATAGAAAAATGGAGAAATTCTGAGTTTTATTGATCAAATTCTTCTTTTCAATCCCATAATCAACCTCCATTCAAGTTTATCAAGGCATTATATAGTGTTTCCCACCTAATAAAAACCAGTTCAACTTCCAAAACTAAAATTTGAAAGAGGTGATCATTGGTCTCCCTCTTTGATGCACTTTACAACTTTATATTATTCCAAACTAACAACTTAGCACTTTTTGCATATTTTGAAAACCTTACCACATAGACTCCTAAACTTTACCACAAATGACTTAATACATCAACATATGGTCTTATAGACCTTATTTTAAATAAAATTCACCCAAAAATCTATAACCTAGACCTTATGACCTTAAATGGATTAACACCTTTAAATGGTCCTTCTGCACCATATGTCATAGCCAAATAATTTTATTGAGAAAGGTATAGAGAACCTAGTATGAAAGTTTAATAAATATTTGTATGGTTTGAAGCAATCTCTTATAATGTGGTACCAAAATTTTGACGCCTATATATATTCTTTGGGACTTTGAGATCCAAATCTAATCGTTGTGTCTATTACAAGACAAACAATGGTCACATTCTCATCATAGTCCTATATATGGATGATATGTTGCTTATTGGGAATGGTAAAAGTATGATTTCAGATTTGTTCTTAGTTTTCAGAATAATTTGAGATAAAGGATCTAGGTGCAACGAGGTATATTTTAGGGTTGGAGATCAAAACAGATAGAGCAAACAAAAATCTTTGTGTTACCTAGACTAAGTATGTGAATTTAGTGTTGGAGAGATTCAATATGACAACTTGTAGATAGATGGTTGTTCCAATTGTACAAGGGAAAAATAATGCTATAGAGGATTGTCTAAAATATCCTATTGAGATGGACATTACTAGAGTACCATATACGAGTTTTTTTGGAAACTTGATGTATGATATGTGTTGTATGAGGCTAGACATTGCCTAAGCAATGGGAGTCCTTAGTTAATTTATGGCTAATCCTGGATGGGTGCACTAGGATGCGGCGAAGAGAGTGTTTAGATATTTGTGGGGTACTTCTAAGTATGCCCCTTTTTTCATGGTTATCCTACTAGATCTCTACATTCAGTGAGAATTCATGGATATGTGGATTTTTGATCGTTTTATAAGTTGGACATGAGTAAGTGGTAATTTGTAGTCACTTTTTTCACTACAAAAGTAGAGTACATGGTAGCTACTCATGATTGTAAAGAAGATATTTTTCTTAAGAGTTTTTGTTCTAATTTTGGTTTTGAAGTAGGAAAAATTACTATCTATTGTGATAGCTAGAGTTTTATTTTTTAGCAAAGAATCCTACTTTCCATGCCATAACAAAGCACAATAATGTGAAGATTCACTTTATTCATTATATGGTGAAAGATGGAAAGGTGAAGTTGGATAATTTGTATACTTTGGTGAATGTTAGAGATGCATTGATGAACCCAGTGAGGATAGAGAAGCTTAGATGGTGTGTTGATTCTATGGGCCATATGACCTAAGCAATGATACAATGACTCCTATAAGGTTTTTGATAAGTGGGAGAAAGTTGGGATTAAGATGTCTCAACCTTAAAGAGCACCAACATATTTAATTAACTATTTTAGTCCCTTTGTTGTGTATTTTATTAATTAAATCCTAAGTGATATGTTTATAAGTTTCTATAACACTTTGTGGGACCCAATTGTGAGTTGGCTTCCTACATGTGTGGAGGGGAGCATGAAATTATGCCATTTGTCACTTGTGTGTCCAATTAGGAAGAGGAGTTTGTGAAAACATCTCAATGGTGTGTCTTAGTGACATGTTTCATTGGTTTTGGAGTAATCATTTGGTGGGATTTTGGAAGGTTTATAAAATGGGACTGATAACCACTTAGAGAGACTACAAGTCAAAGGGAGTACACGAAATTGGCAACTGGCTAAATTTTCTATAGTGGGATACCATCCATGTAAAGGTGAATTAATATTTGCATAAAATATAGTTGGGTATCTTGTATTTTTTTGCATGTTAAATTTTCTACTATGGAGATGACACATGGAATTCCTAGGTACCTGTTGTGTAGTTTTGCGCACATGCCCCTCTAAAAGTGGGGAACCTCTTTTCGCTTGGTCTTTTGGCCTATTCCTCTGGCTTGACTCCTCTTTGTGCTTATCTTTGAAAACCTTGGGGTTTTGGTCTTTTGTGCTTGCCTTGGGTATGGGAGTGCCTTTGTGTTGAGTTCCTAGTGTTTTTCAGGTCTTGTGGATGCCCTTTTGGGGTGGTCTTCCCTTGCTTTTTGTTTTCCCCTTTGGTATTTTTGTTTGGGTCTTAAGGGTTGGTTTTCTCCCTTAGCTTTCCCTTGTTTTCTCTGTTATCTCTATTTTTTCAGAGGCGGAACCAGGATGGAATGGAACTTTGAACTTTGGCTAAGTTCCCGATTTTGTTCCCGTTCTCATTCTGGCTCCGCTTCCTTCCCGCTTCCTCATTGTTGTTTTTTTTGTCCTGGGGGTCACTTTCCTCCATTGGTCTTCTCTTTTCTTCATCTTCCTTTCGCTTGTCGGTGTCGGAACCGAGATGGATCTGAACTTTAAACTTTGGCTAAGTTCTCAGTTTTGCCTTCATTCTTGTTCTAGCTTCGCCTCCCGCGTTTTGGTTACTTTCATTGTTTTGTTCATCTTCATTCTTCGAGTTGGTTCTCTGCCTACGGGTTTTCTCCAGTTTTCTCTTTTGTTGTTTCGTCGAGGTCGGGACCGGGATGGAATTTGGCTTCAAACCTTGGAAAATTTCATGTTTCCTTCCCCATTCCCATTCCGCCTCCACTTCTGCTGGGGTCGGTTTTCCTTTCGCCTCTGTCTGGTTTCCCTTTGGTTCCCTTTCCCATTCTCGTTCTGTCTCCACTTTTGCCGGTCTTGGCTCTTTTTTCCTATTATATTCGTGTCTTTGTCACCGCCTATCTTTGGCTCTACCTCCACTTGGGTTTTTGCTTGATTCTCTAACCTTAGGAACTGTTTTGGACCTCCTCAGATTATGATGGTGTATTTGGCATTAGTGGTGTCCCGTTTGAACGCAGGTTGGATCGAGCAAGGATTTACAAGATGTAATTTGAAGATTTGGGCATGATTTGCAGGTGCAGTCGGGTACACTTTGTGGCTGTTGTCACAAGACCCACTCCTGCACATAAGGTCGGTGCGTTTGGTGCTCATTAATGGCAATCTAATTTGGTTGGTGGAATCAACCTGGTTTGTTTGATCTGGGTCATCTATTTGCCCAGCTCTGAGCCGATCAGTGGCTCATGTTCCTCCTGGTGTTTGTGCACGCTGCTATTCGCGCGGGTGTTCATTGATGGTGGGCATGGATTGAGGATCCGTCCCCCAGTTGTGTGCAATCCTAGATCGATCTGATGGGGTCCTTGCTACATACATTGCTAAGCGGCGGGTTATTGTTGACTGTCAGGACCGATTTGGTTGGTGGCTGAGTCTCTCGTAACCCTAGCTTTGTTTCACGTGGGTGGGTTGTTGTATAAGTATAGCACTCTACCTCATTTGTAAGGTTTGGAATAATTGGCCAAGCTGGTTAAATTGGTTGCCAATCAAGTTTAATCAATAGATTTAATAGTAGAGTAGCATGTTAGAAGATTAGGAGTTATTTTTCACATTTCAAGCAAGTGTTATAACAAACCAGAAATGTTGTTAATATGATGATTTAATACAAATCGCAAAAATTGTGTCGTGACTGGTGCCTCCTTTGCATTGGATAATCTTGCATGTTTCTCATTCTATATTTCAAACTGCTTCGAAATGCTTAGATGTAGCTTAGATTTAGTTCGTAGTGCTTGTGATTTTGTATCTGGAGTGTTGTAGCAATCCTTGGTTCACATCTTGGGCAGCTTCTTGATTATGGGAATGTTGTGGAAGGTCAACCTGTACCTCATATTCATGTGCTTATTTCAACTGTATGCACTCATTCAGCCTTATTGAATGAATGCCTATAGCCTAAAAATATTTAACACCTTAGAAGATTGGATTGTTTTCTGCAAGATTGCAGGTATAGCCTGAGTCGACCAGAAACTAGTTTGAGGGATTGGTTCATTCCAAGTATTTTGTCGTTTGCATGGTTAATCTTAGAAGTAGTGTTAACATTAGGACTTTTAAAACCATCATATTTTGTTGTTTCTTTTATTAAATGGTTAGAACTTGATATTAAAGCATCACCATCTCTTAAAATCTGATGATTTTAGAGCTTCCAGTATTAGTACATAAGACCCCTTGTGATTACCAGCATTTTCATATTTTGTCATTGAGTTTTCTCTACTGCATTATCATAACTTGACACCCATGAATACCTTGGGGTTATCTCTTTGTTCATAGAGATCAACCTTTTAAGTGAGATAGGAATAATTTTATTCTGTCTGAGTTGTTGTTGTGCAGAAACACCAAACAACAAGATTGGCACTAGAAGGAGGGCCTGAAAAAGCAAGTTGGAGCATTTTCTAAATGCCATTTCTCCTGAGAGGCTCAAAAGGAGAACCAAATCTATACCAGATGAAGAATAATTTCAAGAATTACCACCTCCAACCAGGTCAAGAAGGACCAAAAGAAGGGAGGAATCATCATCCAATCCATCATTTCCACCATCTTCATCTCCACCCACTCCATCTTCATCTGATTCTGAGGCTGGTTCCATTCCACAACCCCAACCAGTCACTCATCGACCATTACCACCTCCACCGATGGCTTTCTTGATGTATAACCCATCACCCCTGACATTCAACAACTACAATGTTATGCCCAAGAACCCTGAGCACTTTTTCTTTAAGTTTCATACAAATCACCCAAATAGGACAGCAGAAGAACACATTAGGATCTTTCAGACTTGTCTAAGGGATAGAGGGATTAATCATGAGGATGTTGCATGCAGACTCTTCCCCTATTCTCTAGGAGAAGAGGCCTTTTATTGCTATATCCATTTACCTGCTACATCCATATCTAATTGCGCTGAGCTTGAGGCTGCATTCCTGCTAAAATTTAAGATTCCCATTAGTGTTAATGAGCTATATATGCAGTTTACTGGAGTAAAAAGAGAGTTCAATGAGCCTATAGGATAATTCAACAATAGGTTCCACCGAGCATACACTAGACTTCAATCACCTTATGCTGGAAATGAGGACACTACCCTAGAGGTCTACTTTGAGGCCCTTGACAGCCATACCTCCACCTTCCTTAAGTGGAGAACTAATCCACCAACTACCTTTCTCACTGCAAATATGGATCCTGTTAAGGTCAATACAGACCTGAGACAACACTTATCTGGACCTCTACCATCTTTGGGACCAGCTGCTCACCCAAGTCAAGTCCAATATCTCACCCAGGCTCTGACTAATCACATGCCTATCATGAATCCTATTCAACAGTTGCCTATGGTCCCTCATCTGGGTCACCCAATGAACCAAGTCCAACCAATACCCGTTTATCCCCAGAAAAATGCTAACCATCCCCTCCATTCACAGTCACAAGCAAGTTTCCCTACATATCTATAGAACTCAGAAGTTTTGAATCAGTATACTACTTCTAGAGGAGTGTTAGGATATTCCCCAAGCACTGTGAATCCAGTCCCTTACAACAATCCTAATAAAGAAAGGTTATATGAACTAACTAAACAAGTGAAGAAGTTGAACATGGAGGTAACCTACTTGAGGAACTAGAACAATCAACTCCAAGCTAATCATAAGAGCATGCAATCAAATTATAACATAGGGCAACACTATGACAAAAATTAGAACTTTGAAAGAGGACAAGGTTCTGGTCAGAACTTTGATAGAAATCCACAAGGCAGAAAAAAAATTTGAAAGAAGACAACCACCTCGATAGAATAGGCCATGGAACACTAGGCCTAACAATGGAGGAGTTCCCACCCCACTAGATCAACCTTCCAATACGTAAAAACCTCCAAGTGGTGTGTACTTGGCAGAGGTTGCTTTGTCTTGATGGTGTAGGCTACATAAGGCAAGTCAGCACTCTGAGCTTGACTGCCCTGAATTTCAAACTATTGCTTCCATTTTTCAATATGAAGTTGGAAACAACTCCACTAGTCAGGAATTGGTGCCTTCAAATCCCTATGATTCCCTAGTTTTAGTGTTGAATCATGCTCCTTTCCCAAGGGATGAGGAGAATGAACCAGAAAAGGAATCAAGTAGCCAAGGTGGAGAGGTTGAACAAGTGCTCAACGAAGATGAAATCTCTCAGCTATTTGGTGAAGAAACTGAGAATGGTAATGGCCCACTAGATGAAGATGGGGATGGTGTTGAGGAAGTGCAAATGTTTCAGCAACCTGTCAGAAAGTATGATCTAAGGAGCAAGCCCCACAAGAATCCACAGGTTGGAGGGTCATTCACTACATCTGCCCCTTCACACAATTTTACTACTCCACTAGATCCATATGGCAATAACAATCCATCCTACCCTCAGGTGCCAACACAATACGTCACCAAGGAAGGACAACCAGATGTTTCCAAAGGAAGCATTTTTGATGCAAAAAAGGATAGAAAGACTGGTCATTCTCAGGAGCTCCACACCGACATGAATGTGGAATAGCTAGGAGAGTATGTCACTAAGGAACTTAAAAAAGTAAAGGTGAGTCTTTCTTCTTTCAAGTTATTAAGAGTTCCTAAAATCATAAATGTGGTCCTTGGGTCCTTTAATTCAAATATAACAACACTAGGAATAGTTTCCAATGAGGCAATTGCAAGGCCTCCTATTTCACAAACACCCAAAGGTCCTAATCCATCACAACCCAGGGATAGGGGTAAAGAAAAATATAAGCGTCAGGTTGCCCAAGCTGACTCATAGTTGATTTTATTCCAAGGTGAAATGGAAACCCTTCCTTTTCGGATTTCTATTAGTATATTTGGCAAAAATTTGCACAATTGCCTACTAGATTTAGGGGCATCCACAAACGTTATTCCATTTTTTATCTATAGGGATCTTGGTATTACCCCTATAGCCTCAAAAAATAAGATCACCCAATTAGACAAAATAGAGGTGAATATAGTAGAACTAAACATGATTCTCATGCAAGCTGCCTCAGACCCTAGAGTGCAAGAAGTGCTTAATATTCAGGTAGTTGACATTCTTGACACTTACGGTTTGATCTTGGGTAGAGATTTCACCAAGGCACTAAATGGATACACATCCACACATCACTCTCATATGTGGCTCCCCTGGAAAGGAGTCCCAAATCAGATTAGAATTGAGAGAGAACCTAGAATGAAGTATGTCATCACCAAATATCATAATACTTCAAATGAGATACTAGTGACAAAATTCAGTATGGGGAACTATGTCCTAGCCTCCCCTGCTTCAAACACAGAGGAAATCTTGATGTTGCAAGGCTCTTCTGGTAAACCCACATCAGAAGCCAGTAGCTCTGAAGTGAAACTTGAACAAATAGAGGAACCTAGTGATCAGGAAGAAGGACAACTCAACTTGTTGGATAATTTCCAAGAGTTTATCCAAAAATCTATGGAGGATTAGATTCAACTTGGTAGAAATATGAACTTTGAAGAATTGCTTCTTCCTAATTCGTGTCGAATCCATGATGCTCCCCATCTTGAATTAGAGTGTTGCTTGGGTCAAACTATAGTAGATAAGATACAAAGGCACATCAACACAACCACAATTGTTGGGTCAAGCATACAAACCATTCAAAATAGTCAAAAGGGGAAGGATCCAAAGCCTCTTGAAGAACCTCTGGGTGATAGTAAGGACTAGGATATTCCAAGAAGAGTAGGAGCTAATGAGTGTTGGGCATTAAGGTTTGATGGATCCAAATCCAAGCAAGGGGCTGGAGCAGGGCTTGAGTTGATCAGTCCTAAAGGTAAGACCTACTTTGCTTCTCACAGACTCCAATTCCAATGCACTAACAATGTAGTTGAGTATGAATCCCTATTTCATGGGCTACTAATGGCATTGAGAAAGAAAGTTAAAATCCTGCAAGTGCTTGGAGATTCTAAGCTAGTGGTTAGGCAGGTGAGAATACAATACTCATGTCATGACAGAAGGATGGCCAACTACAGACATAGAGTTTGAGATCTCATTGAGGGATTTGATGCCTTCAATATTCAACTGATACCCCAGAGTAAGAATCAGAATGTTGATTCTCTAGCACAAGAAGCAAGTACATTGCAGCCATTATCACTTTTCGGTTTAAAGAAGTTCGTAGTGGAACTTGTTCTAGTACCCTCAGTGTTAGACAACGTCACCAATTTTTAGGTATTTGAGGATGATAAACACATTCTTGATTTTATCACTAGCTGTGATGTATTTTCTTCCCAAGTAATTGATGAGGTTGAGCCTCAAGAGGTTGAAATTGACCTAGAAGGGGTCCTCAATTTGAAGACGAATACCATCCCGAGAGGCATGGTGCAATTAGAAAGGATCTTTGATCTAGATAGGATCAGAGATCAGGAGCCGAAAATGATAAGGGAATCCCCCGACTGTCAATGTGAAACGTACAACATGGGGACCCAAGGTAATATCAAGAATGTCTCTATTGGTAAGGTGTGCACTCCGTAGGAGAGAAAAGGAGTTATTGATGCCTTGCACACATATCAGGATGTGATATCCTAGAGCTATGATGACTTGAAGACATATGACACTTTGGTCATTACACATACTATCCCCTTCAAGTCAAATGTTAAGCCATTCAGGCAAATACAAAGACCAATCAATGCTTTGTTGGAGCCCATTATTTAGAAGGAAGTGCAGAAGCTACTCTTAGCACAAATCATATTCCCAGTAAGACATTCAACATGGGTTGCAAACTTGGTTCCGGTCAGGAAGAAAAATGGAGAAATTAGACTATGTGTTGATTTCAGAAACCTGAATAGAGCATCAAAAAAGGATAATTATCCAGTCCCTTCGCTGGATGAGGTGCTTCAGGTTGTCAATGGATCTCAGATGATGTCCTTTTTAGATGGGTACTCTAGATATAATCAAGTCATGGTTCAATATGAGGATAGGCACAAGACTGCCTTCACTACAAAATGGGGAACCTTTGCTTATCGGAGAATTCTCTTTGGATTAAGCAATGTTGGAGCTACATTCCAAAGAGTGATGGATATTGCCTTCAAAGACATCATTAGCAAGCACATAATCATCTACATGGATGATTTGGCAATATTTTCCAAGAAAAGAAGTGATTATGTTGTAGATTTATGCAAAGTATTCGAAAAGTGCAGGGAATTTCGTACTTCACTTAATCCAAAGAAGTGCATCTTTGGAGTCACTGAGGGAAAGTTGTTAGGACATGTTATTTCATAACAAGGTATTGCCATTGATCCTGAACGAGTGTAGGAAATATTGAAAATTCAACCCCCTGCAAGCAAGAAATAAATGAAGTCGTTCTTTGGCAAGATTAACTTTGTCAGGAAATTTATCACTGGATTTGCAGAAATAGTCAAGCCATTAAATGCCATGTTGAAGAAAGAAGCGAAGGTTGAATGGAATACAGAGGCCAAGGAAGACTTTGTAGAAATCAAGAGAGCTATTGTTGAGGCCCCTATTTTGCTAAGTCTTGATTATGCTAAACCATTCTACATCTATTCATTGGCTTCTGATCACTCCTGTGCAGGCTTGTTGACACAAAATTCGGATCAAGGTAATGAACATCCCATAGCATTCATGAGTGCACCTTTGAAGGATGTTGAGCTGAATTATCCTAGTGTTGAAAAGCAGGCTTATGCCTTGACCTGAACTATGAAGAATTTTAGGCACTACATTTTGAGAAACAAGGTCTTTGCTATAGTCCTTGATCCTGCAATCAAGTTGCTGATGAAAAATGAGTTGGGAGAACATAGAGCCAAGTGGGTGACTAAGTTACAATAATATGACATTGAAATTCAACCCATGAAGTTGGTAAGGGGGTAGGGACTGACCAAGACAATGGTAGAAATGGGTCGTGACCTTGTAGCCCAGCATTATAATCTTGAAGATGTTTCTTCGGGGGACTAGTATGATGACATTATCTACTATTTGTTGAATCAACAATGTCCCAAGCACCTTAATTTTGTACAAAGGAGGGCTCTACATTTGAAGAGTGGCAATTTTATGATGAAGGGAGATGTCCTATACAAGAGAAATCATGAAGGTGTCTACCTGAGATGCTTAGGGAAAGAAGAGGCAGGGAGAGTGATGACAGAATTTCATGATAAATATGGTACAGGCCATGGTTCAGCACCTTCCACTGCAAATCAGATTTTGAGGGTAGGCTATTATTGTCCTATCTTGTTCAAAGACACATATCACCACATGAGGACTTGCCATGTGTTCCAAACTGCAGCAAGCAAGGAGAGGTGTTTGGCTCTTCCACTTTGGCCTGTCATAGAGGTAAAGCCATTTGCACAATGGGGAATGGATTTCATCAGTCCAATCAACCCATCTTCATCTATAGGCCACAGGTATATTCTTACCATAACTGATTATTTTACTAGGTGGATTGAGGCTCTTGTGTGCAAACAATGTACTTCTAAAGTAATAATCAATTTCATGGAATTAGGTATCATTAATCGCTTTGGTTGTCCATTAGCTATGGTTTGTGATAATGGTTATGGATTTTCATCTTTAAATTTTTCTAACTGGTCTTATGACCATGGGATTGCCATAAATTTTGCATCAAATTACCATCAAATTACTATCCACATGGGAATGGTTTGGCTGAGTCTTCCAATAAGAACCTTTTGACAGTCATTTGGAAACTATTAGATAAGAACCCCAAAGATTGGCACACTCAGCTTAGATTTTCTCTTTGGGCAGACCGCACTAGAAAGAAAACATCCTTAGGAACCTCTCCTTATTACTTAGTGTATGGTTTGCAACCTGTCTTTCCCATCCAGCTGAAGATCCCTACCCTACAATTCATCAATGAATATTATGATGGGGAAGATAAACGTGAAGCCCGCTTAACTGAATTGTTACACCTTGAGGAGAGAAGAGATGAAGCCCTAGAAAACTTTGCCAAACATCAGGGTATAGTGAAAATATGGTTTGATAGGAGAGCCAAGGTGAACACCTTTAGAATCTCTGACTTGGTTCTCTACTAGGATAAAGCCCATGAAAAGAAAGGGGAGCATGGAAAATTTGACAAACTTTGGCTCGACCCTTATCAAATTGCAGAGATCCTGGGGGATAATGTCTTCCGTTTGAAAACCCTCACTGGAGGGGATATCCCACTACCTATCAATGGGCAATATATGAAGCATTATTTCTAGCCTTGAGTTGTTCTCAATGTTTTCCTTGTACATAAGTAGATTAGATTTCCTTTTTGTTGTGTTTTTTTTATTTGGTTTTTGTTGGGTGTCTTTTGGTTTTTCTCTGCTTATCTACTGCTTGGGTTGGTTTTCCCTGCTGCTATGTGATTTTGTGGTGTTGTCCTACTTTCCTCTGGGCTTGTTGCATTTGTATAACTGGCTTCTTGTCTAGGGTTTCTCTGGGATTTCTTTTACAAACTCTTATCATCTTTTCGGGGTCATTCAAACTGGTGGATTTCCTTCATTTGATGTTGCATGGGCTAGGAGTTAGTGTCACTTGACTAAGTTGAAATCTGGAATATATTTGGGTCTTATATCTTCACACAAATATTAAGAATTTTGAGGTTGTGTATGGTCTTTAGCAGGTCTGACTGGGTGAAAAATCTTAAATTCTGCTACAGTGTCACTGTGGTTCTCATCCTTGAGTGTGGGCTTCGTTGCCTGCAAGGTGAAAAGTAAAGCGTTAAAGGAAAATCTCAAAAGAGAATATAAAAAGAAAAGAAAGAAAATATTGAAAAATCAAAATGTTCACCTTTCCAAGGGTATCCTAGTATCTCTATCGGGGCTATGGATGCCTGACTAGGAGTGAGGCTCTATCCAGGTTGCTTTTGGAGTTAGAATCCTTAGGTAGCCCTGTCAGACTAAATTTGGTCCTTGTTGCAACTTAAGAAAAGAAATGAATGCATATGCACACACTTTGACCCTGGTACAAGAAAGGTTAGCTTGTTAGTGATTTTTGAAACCTTGTCTATTTGTAACCTGATGCTTGGATTGAAACCAGAGATTTTGAGTTCCTAATGCCAGTTTGTCATTGAAATGCTCTAGAGAATTTCCCCACCAAAGTTGCCATTTGTTCTACAATTTTACGCACACGCCCCTCTGAAAGTGGGGAACCTCTTTTGGCTTGGTCTTTTGGCCTATTCCTGTGGCTTGTGCCCTCTTTGTGCTTATCTTTGAAAACCTTGGGGTTTTGGTCTTTTGTGCTTGCCTTGGGTATGGGAGTTCCTTTGTGTTGAGTTCGTGGTGTTTTTGAGGTCTTGCAGATGCCCTTTTGGGGTGGTCTTCCCCTCCTTTCTATTTTCCCCTTGGTGTTTTTGTTTGGGTCCTAAGGGTTGGTTTTCTCCCTTAGCTTTCCCTTGTTTTATTTGTTTTCTTTGTTCTGTCGAACGCAGAACCGGGATGGAATGGAACTTTGAACTTTGGCTAAGTTCCCGATTTTTTTCCCTTTCCCATTCTGGCTCCGCTTCCTTCCCGCTTCCTCACTTTCTTCCTCGTTGTTGTTTGTTTTGTCCTGGGGGTTGCTTTCCTCCCTTGGTCTTCTCTTTGCTTCATCTTCGCTTCACTTGTTAGAGTTAGAACCGGGATGGATCTGAACTTTCAACTTTGGCTAAGTTCTTAGTTCTATCTTCATTCCTGTTCCAGCTCCGCCTCCTGCATTCTGGTTTCTTTTATTGTTTTGTTAGTCTTCAGTCTTCAGGTTGGTTCTCCAATCGTGGGTTTTCTCCGGTTTTCTCTTTTGTCATTTCGTCAGGGCTGGGACCGGGATGGAATTTCGCTTCAAACCTTGGAAAAGTTTATGTTTCCTTCCCCATTCCCATTTTGCCTCCACTTCCACCGGGGTGGGTTTTTCTTCCGCCTTTGCCTAGTTTCCCTTTGGTTCCCTTTCTTGTTCCCATTTTGCCTCCGCTTCCTCCAGTATTGGCTCTATGTTCCTATTTTGTTCATGGCTCCATCTCCACCTATCTTTGGCTCCACCTCCGCTTGGGTTTTTTCTTGATTCTCTAACCTTAGGAACTATTTTGGACTTGCTCAGATTATGATGGTGTATTTGGCATTAGTGGTGCCTCGTTTGAACATAGGTTGGATCGAGCCGGGATTTGCAGGATTTACTTTGAAGATTTGGGCATGATTTATGGGTATAGTCAGGTACACTTTGTGGTTGTTGTCATGAGACCCACTCCTGCACACAAGGTCAGTGCATTTGGTGCTCATTAATGGTGGGCCGATCTGGTTGGTGGACTCAGCCTAGTTTGTTCGATTTCGTTCATCCGTTTACTCGGCTCTAGGCCGATCAGTGGCTCGTGTTCCTCCTGGTGTTTGTGTGCGCTGCTATTCATGTGGGTGTTCATTGATGGTGGGCATGGATTGAGGATCCGTCCCCTAGTTGCATGCAATCCCAGGTCGATCTGATGGGGTCCTTGTTGCATTCATTGTTGAGTGGCAGGTTATTGCTGACTGTCGGGGCCGATCTGGTTGGTGGCTGACTCTCTCGTAACCCTAGCTCTATTTCACACAGGCGGGTTGTTCTATAAGTATGGCACTCTACCTCTTTTGTAAGGGTTGGAATAATTTTCCAAGCTGGTTAAGTTGGTTACCAATCAAGTTTAAGCAATAGATTTAACAATAGAATAGCATGTTAGATGATTAGGAGTTAGTTTTCACATTTCAAGCAAGTGTTGTAACAAACCAGAAATTTTGTTAATGTGATGATTTAATACAAAGCGTAGACATTGTGTCGTGATTGGTGCCTCCTTTGCATTGGATAATCTTGCATTTTTCTCATTCTATATTTCAAACTGCTTGGAAATGCTTGGATGTAGCTTAGATTTAGTTTGTAGTGCTTGTGATTTTGTATCTGGAGTGTTGTAAAAATCCCTAGTTCACATCTTGGGTAGCTTCTTGATTATGGGAATGTTGTGCAAGGTCAACCTATACCTCATATTCATGTGCTTATTTCAACTGTATGCACTCATTCAGCCTTATTGAATGAATGCCTACAGCTTGAAAATATTTAACACCTTAGAAGATTGCACTGTTTTCTGCAAGATTGCAGGTGTAGCCTGAGTAGACCAGAAACTAGTTTGAGGGATTGGTCCATTCCAAGTATTTCATCATTTGCATGGTTAATCTTAGAAGTAGTGTTAACATTAGGACTTTTGAAACCCTCATCTTTTGTTGTTTCTTTTATTAAATGGTTAGAACTTGAGATTAAAGCATCACCATCTCTTAAAATCTGACGAGTTTAGAGCTTCCAGCATTTGTACATAAGACCCCTTGTGATTACCACCATTTTCATATTTTATCATTGAGTTTGTTCTACTGCATTATCATAACTTGACACTCGTGAATACTTTGGGGTTATCTCTTTGTTCATAGAGATCAACCTTTTAAGAGAGATAGGATAACTTTTATTCTATCTGAGTTGTTGTTGTGCAGAAACACCAAACAACAGTGCCCATTTTAGAGGTTTATAAATATGATATTTTTTACGTATTTTATGAGATGTTTTTATATTTTTAAGAATTTTTTATGTTGTAATTACTCCATATTTGTATCATAGTGTAAATACACTTGCAAGAGCATAGAATTTTTTCCTATATTTTAACCACTTTGTTATGGATAATACAATTTATTTGTGCTTTGGTGTGTGGGATTTTTCTCAAAATGGTTTTCCTACATAAATCTATGTGTGATAGTTTTATGTGTTTAAATCAAAAGTTTAATTTATAAATGTAGATCTAAACTGTAATAGTTTAAACATTTGTAACAAAAAAATTCAACTTTCTCCTGCTTAGATTCATGTTGGAAGTTGTTTTCGCTACCTATCTTTACTTTCAATAAGGATAATGCTAATTAAAATAATATGTCGACTGATATACAATATTTTATTTTAATTAAAATATATAAATGTTATTTTAATATGTAAATTTCTATATGATAAATATCATCACAATATTATTTTTTATTAGGTAAATTTTTTTTGAAGGGACCAAAAATCTTGTACATTAGATAGAATAAATCAAATAATACACAACAATTATAAAAGGGGGGAAAATACAACTATAGCTAAGCTAAAAAATAAGAGTGAATAAAATTGCAACAAAGTCACTAAGAATAAAAGAGTACCCATAGATCTATCCTAAACAATGGTAGACCCTATCCTACTCAATATAAAACCATTTTCTTAGATGTGTCATTGAGAGATGATTTGAGAATACCTTTCTTCCACCTTTGAAGTATTGTCTGGGATATGTTATGTACTAAGTCATTATACCTGTTACCAGATTTTTCACTTATAGCTCAATCAGGTAGAGCTTACTGATTTGAATTGAAAGAAGAAAAGGTACATTTTAATCTCTCTTGAATTAGATTCAAGTGCATAAATGAAATAATTCAAAAGACTACATTTACAAATTACTGCATTTATACAGATGCATGTAATATAGGAAAGATTGTGCAATTATTTTTTGAACAAAGAAGTAATGTTTATTGAATGTACAAATGTACATTGTCTCACATAAGTCATGAGACTAACTTTACTTATTCAATGAAAATTAAGTAAAGAAAATACATAAATAGGTAAATATTTAATAAATGTGCATATAAGGAGAGAGACCAGTCATTGCCTGAATGACTGGTTCGGTGTGTTGTCTTGCACTATTGCTGCCCCAAGTTGTTTGTGTCCCTCCTAGCTCCATATTGCTCCTAGTTCCTGCATCTGGCAATAGAAATGATGTTATAACAATGCTCTAAGCAATGAAAGATCTCAAATCTTACATGAACAAACACCTATGCATGTACAAACTAATTTCCAAATGCATTAAACAAGAGAAAACCTTGGATGTCCTAGAGAACCATTGAAATCATCAAACACATCCAAATTATTCATTTTATTTTTCTAACTTGTTTGATTCATGTGCAGGTATAGGGAAAGTAATTTTTTTTTTTTAATTCATCTAGTTAAAGCACGTGGGATAAATGTGGCTCCCACAAGGATTGAGCCTAGCATTCTTTTTCATGTTTTTTTTAACAAAAAAAGACATTGAAAGATAACTCATCAGACAAATTATCTCTTTATTTTTTACTCAAACAAGTGTACATCATTTAAGATAATGAGTTTTGTTCACTATCCTAGATGACATATACTTATTCAGGGAAAATCATAAAGGATGGATGCAATAATATGTATCAAAACAAGTTGCATGGATTCATTGATGTGCTAATTCATGAAAGCACAACGTAAGAGCTATTAGGATTTGATTTTAATTAAAAGTGCCAGTTTTTCAACTCAATAATGTACCATTACAAAAGAATATAGAAATAGTCTTTTTAACCATGAGAAGAAACCATAAAGGATAAATAATAGTCATTAAGGATTATTACAAGTTATAGAAGTGGCAAAGAAATAATTAGACTGTGTAGGTTTAGAGTAGTGGTATATTTTTTGTGTTTTTTGCATCTTTTAAAATATATTTTTGTTGAGATACATTGAGAGATTAAAAGCTGAGGATATTAAGTTGAGAATCATTGCTATGGAGAGAAAAATCAAAGCAGTATTTGTTAGAATATTTTGATAGTGGCAATGGGTAAAAGAAGGGAATATTCTTAAAGGAAATTTAAATGATACCCACATTGTGAAATGGCATCAAACCATTTTCTTCACAGGGCCATTTTTCCTTGTTAGCAATTAGCTAAAAATAGCTCTTATTTTAGAAGGACATAAAATTCCATCACAGCTATAAAAAATGATTGTTATCACATTGAAAATGCCTTAAAGTTACATGAAATAAAATTCTCGACCCAGGAAATGGGTTTTGAGTCAGATTTTAAAAAAGGTGAAAAGACAAGTCATAGCCATGAAGAGAGAGTTGTGGCCTTGTGAAAGAAAACTCATAGATTAGGTTGTATTAAAGAGTCATGAGTTATAGGAAGGAAGTAGTCGTGAGGAGCTAGGGTTTCATGATGGGTTTTATGATAACCCATGTTTTAAAATGAAAAAATATGTCAAACAAGGCCCGCGGCCTATTTTATATATGAGAAAATTTTGAAGGTGAAGGAAAAAGGTGGGCTCACCTGGTTTTCCTATTGAACTTCTATAAGAAACCCCATGAAATGCAAACTCCATGGTGACCAAGAAAAGAAAGCAAATAACAAAGAAGGAAAAAATAGATATATGACTATGGCCATAAAAAGAAGACATGTTTTCTTCAAAAGAGGAAGAAATCCTCATATATCTGCAAGAAGAAAATACATGGAAAACTATAGATGAAGTCTGAAGAATTTTTCAAAAAATGAGTTACCGATGTTTGGTCATGGCTTGTAAATGGCAGAAATTTCCATTTTCTTAAAATACTTGAAACAACAGAAGAATTCTGAAAATACACAGCACAAATGATTTTATTCATTTTTATAATGAAAAGGCTCAGTTTCGAGCATTTTTATTTATAGAGAATCAGTAAAAAGACACAAAAATGTTTCCAAAGCGTTTACCTTGAGCTTCAGCAAGTTTTTATCAAGCTTTTATGCATCTATAATTATAGAATCCACCATAATAGCCTTCAGCAGAGCTTCTCAGGAAACCCCTAGTGGCAGCCTTAGCTTCTCTTAGAAGCTTCAAAGTAACAAATAAAATGATATTTCATTTTTTTACTTTTGTTTTTTTTTTTGTTTTGTTTAGGGTTAAAACCCTAAAAGGTGTCGATGAAGCTTTAGGCATTTTTTCCTAGTATTAAAATGCATGTAAAAGCTATTAAGACCACGGACTAGGGTTTTTTAATCTTATGCCTTGGTGATATTTTTCCTTGGTGTAAGTCTTTTAAAGACTTATGATTTATTTCTTATACTTTTGCGTTATATTTGAATTGTAAAACACTAAGTATTCAAACTTAAAGTGTTCTTTTAAATACAAAATAAAATGGTTGAACTATGGAGGATTTTGTGCATAAATATTAATGTAAAACAAGTAACTTACACGGTGTGGTTATAAGCCTTTAATTCATCTTGTTATTCATTAATGCAAAATGGCATGTACTCCTCTTGGTCTTTATGAATACTTGTTCAAGGATTTATCCTTTTGAGAACATCTAGGGAGGTTGGATTCAGTTGCAAACATGTGGAGAAAATATAGACTTTTACTCATCTTGTTGAAGGAGTTATCCTTTTGAGAGCATATAGGCATCAATTTATTGTGCCTTCATGTTTGAAAAAGTCAAATTTAACTTTTTCACCCATTTTGAGCCTTTTTATGAAGATTTTCATTCTATATTTTAGGCTTTTGAGTGGCATCCGATCCAAGGAAGCTTCTATCTCCTTGTTTAGTGCAACTATTAGGTTTGAATACTTATTCACTTTTGTAACTCATTTTTTAGTTAGTACATTCTTATGTAGATTTGGAGACTTAGTGACCTCGATAGCCCTTTGATTCAATTTTATGCATACTTTGTAGCTCTTTGCATATGATATACAATGGAGACCTCTTTTATTTCTGGTGATCAATTTCTTATCTTTTCATTCTTGTAGTTTAGTGTATATGAGTGATTGATCAACTTATTAGTGACATTGTTTAAATTTCCTTACAACTTTGTCTCACGTGTTTATACCTTTCTGCAACTAGTTTTTTCATGTAGGTTACTGATTGTGTCTACTTAATACATGTTATTTGTTGATTGTGAAGCTATCTTCCTTTTTCAAGTGACTGTATTATGACCTTTTAGTGAAATATTTATGCATTAACATATTACAACAAATTATGCATACGTAATTTATGCCAGTTTTAAATCAAGTTGTGTCAATTTTTTAGTTCATTGTCCATTTTTAGTTCTAGTGTATCAGCTTTTGGTTTATGTTATCTCTTTCTACCCTTTTCCTCTGCAAATTTAGTAATTTAGGTGATATACAATTAGGAACCAACCTTCTCTAAAGGTCCTTTTCTACTATAGGTGACCCATAACCTTAGAAAAGTTCCCATGTTTCACATGATTAATTATGTTAAGATTCAGCTAGGGTGCAAATCAGAGTGAGAACAATACCTAGGAGAAGGGTGAAAAATCCCCCTTTGAGGCCCCATCCATGAACATGAAAAACTATTAGAAAATTTAGCTGGTGTTTCTAATTATTGATCAACCACCTCAAAAGTGGGAAAATACAACATTGAAGTTGAGGGTGTAATAGGAGAAAAATAAATAGGGCATTGAGTATCTAGATGAAATGGTGGATGGGACACACCAATGGGAGCCTAAGGGTCAAAAGGATTTGGACTCTTTAGAGTCACACCAACCACATGAGAAAACCCCTTGAGAAGTTAACTTTCCACAAGGTAAAAATGAAGAGAAGACCCAACATCCTAGAAATAATTTTCATCCTAGGAGGAGTCGATAGCATAAGAGTCAAAATTATTCAGAGTTAAGTGATATTTTTTATTATTCCTTTACCTTGTATCATACCCCTTCTATCAAGAAAATATAAAATTATAAGTTAGGTGGATAATGGAAAAGCATCATCTACACATAAAAGGGAGACTCTCATAGTCAAGTGGTCGATTTAATGGAATATCTGCCACCATCAAAATAATATCCTTGTTGACAACCTTGGAGATATCTATTTCCACTAGAATTTGGTAAAATATAGATGGTTCCATGTAGGAATTTGTAGAGTCAAACTTCAAGAATTTATAGTCAAATGTAATAATTTGACTCTACTTTTGACCAAAAAGTGAAACCTTTTCCCTTGAAATTTAGAATTCTCTATAGTTGGAATTAAAATGTGAAACACTTACACATAGGATATTAACATGGTGTAAGAATATTAAATGTAGTATTTTATTTCTAGTTTTAAAATATGTAATTTATTCTAATACCCAAATAATAAAAATTGATTTTTATAAAATGTACAAAACTTACCTTTTTTAAAAGTATGTTGAATTTTGAATTCTAAAATATCCATGTATATGACCAATAATATAAGTAGTAATCAAAAATATTTTCTTAAATAATTCTATGAAATTATGCATTTGATGTTGAAAATAATTTTTAAAATATATTTGACCGCTAAGTTAGGCATAAGGTATTCATACCCCATAAAATAAGACTTAAAAAATAAGAACAATGTATACCTTAAAAATAGGGGTGCCTTAAAATAACTACTATCATTGTGGACCTTGGTTACCCATCTAACATGAGAGCTTGGAATACTCAATTTTCAATATTTTCTTTTTTCTTAGATGATCCTAATACCATATGGTGCATGGGTTTACAAGGAGGAGATTTTCTACTCTTCACTTATGTTCATTCTTGATCTAAGTGGGGAAAGGGTTAATAGATTTTCTTACTTTTAGCTTTTGTGATTTTAAACATGTGATATGATGGTGGAGCTCAACCCCAATCCACTAGGTGGGCTTACCATCTAAAGCTATATTGCCTCCACCATGAACTTTCATTTTTGGACATTGTGCAATGTGGTGATTGATTGAGAAGAATTCACTACACTTGAATGCAATCCATAAGTAATCTATTGATTGTTACCAACATCTTCCACCAAGTTTCAAAGAAATATCCATAGGAAGTCCATTGGCAAGATCTATTTCTACACATATGTGTGCACAAGTGGAATATGCATAATTGATTGTTTCTTCTATAGCATAATAGTACTTACCTATATCATTTCCAATGGCCCTCAAGTATTCTAATTCCCAAAATTAAAATGGGAGATAAGGAAGATGTTGATGGTGAAGATGACACAAACAACGTTAAACAAAATATTTCTACTCCATTTCTCCTAAAAAAGAAAGACAACATATAGTAGCCTAACTCCCAAGGTCCTCGTAGTTGGTTCTCAACTGTCTAATGTCACTCAATTGTTCCATGCAACTGTAATATCAAGGGGCCTTTGTTGGTGATAAGGAATGCAAGAAACAACAAATTCATCAATCTATACTTAATGAAAGGGGGTTTAAATAAATAGAAAAAGATAGGTCAAGGCATAAATCAGTAGAACATGAATAAAATTCTCCAACATCTAAACATATGTTTCCAACAACGAATGTTCTTTTAACATATCAAGAAAACCATAACATGATGCAATTTATAGAACAATCCATACTATTGCATTCATTTACAGTGCTTAGTTTAACCATCACAATACTTTTAAGATATAAAAAGAACAAAACTCTTCATTCGTTGCTAATAACATAGATCAACAGACATGTAACAATTCCATCCATAGACAATTTAATGAAATAATCTTTGAAATCTGGTTCCTTCTATTGATTCTCATCAAATAAGAAACATTTATGCTTCATCCAACTCATTGGAATACAAAAATATTATGATTCATTAACCTCATCCAGTAAACTCAATTTAAACATAACACTGTATAAAAGTGTATTTAAATTCAATTGTAACTTAAAAAACAAAGTATCCTTTTAAAGCTGTGAAATTCCTATCTACTACTATCAGGTGGCTAATTCTACTTTCATCAGCCGACCTTTACAAAATGGAGTTCAAAATACATATAGGTGTGCTAAGCACAAATACCTCTCAATAAAAATTGAGATCCACTAATCAAGGAATTGGAACCTCCTTAAAAACTTAGACTGGTTGATCTCTAGTTCCAACGTTGATTTCCCTATGAAATAGGAGAGAAAGAAGGGGGGGCAAATTCATGTGCCAAAAATAGACTGCCAACTCATTCCTACGTAGCCTACTCTAGAAGGTATTCATCATAACTGGAGAAGACTTGCTGAAGAATATCTACATCCGGTCCATCAATCCAGTTGTCTTCAAATTTGATAAGTTTTAATTATGTAGAGGCAAACCCCTTCATGTCCTTTAATTTAATCAAATCCTTTTTCGCACCTTTCACTTCTTTCTTAACATCCATCAATCTATCTAACAATAGATCCTCTCCATCATCCTCTTTCTGCATAACCTCTTGGAACCTATTGTCCCATTTCTCTGTTAATTGTTGTAGAGACATGCCCTCCTTAACTGGTATGTCTACCTTAACTAGAATGAATACAACAGCTTCTAGTTCATCAAGTTGCTCAATCAAATCCTTACTAGCATCTTGGATTTCATTCCTATGCTTGTATATAAAATCATATCTTAACCGGATTATGTTAGAGGCTTTTTCCAGGAAATCTGCATTGTCTTCCTTGAGGATGGATTACTCAAGGAGAGTTGACTTTGGCAATTTATTTATATCCTTTATTTTTTGGACATATCCCCTATATTCTTCCTCCTGCTTTTCCAACGTTTTAGTATGGTGACTCATTTCTTCTATTAATTCTAATGTTTTCTTATGGATCTCAAAACTGCTTACTAACACCTCACCTACTTTCTAGTTAATTTTATTTGTCCACCTGTCCATCATCCCAGCCTTATTCTTCATTTGCACCAGATCATCAACCTCCCTTTTGCTAAGAAAAACTAGTGTTTCTAAGGCAGCAACCTGTTGTGACCTGGGAGTGGAAACATCCCTCATGAAGGTATGCAGCTGGTCCAACTAAGCGTTGAGCTCATCCTTTCTTTGTTTGTCTTTCATCATCCTGGACTTGGTGGATGAAGCTACAACATCAATTAGATTCATTTGTTGATTCCCTGTAGGCTTCCCCAAATTGACAGTGCCCAGTTGATAATCAGTGACCTGCATGTCTCCCATATCTTTATCCACTACTGGTATTGCACATTCTACAATAATCTCGCCTACCTTGATGAGTCTTGTGGAATGAAGGATTCTAGCCTTCTTCTTGGGTCTCTCCTTTTCTATATCCTTCATCATATCTTCCTAATTAAGAGGTTGCGGGGGAGCTATTTGTTTCTTTTCAAGATCAAGCTTCAAACAAGTAGGAGCACTAGAAGTGGAAGTCATTACTGTAGAATAAGAGGCAACAGCTATAGAAGATAATCGTTGTAATAGATTAATCTTAGGTTGAGAATCAACCTCCTGTAAATTTTTTTGTTCCTTTTCCGCACTTACTTGTGCAATCTTCTCAGCCTCTTACTTATCTTTCTGCTCCTGTAACTTTTTATCTTCTTGCTCCTTTTTCAATCGTTCTTCTTCCAACTTCTTCTCTTTAAGCAGTTTGTCTCTTTCACTTTCCAATTTTTTGAGCTTATCCCATGCTTCCTTCTCCTTTTATTTTTTCTTAACCAGTTCCTCAAATCATATTCATCCTGAATATCACTCCAGAAGTCCTCCAGTAGGTTGAAATGTTTATCAAAGACTGAAGCAAGAAAGGAATTCATCTTTTTCTTTGGATCAAAATGCTTCCTGGCAGTATATAGGCCCAATTTCAAATGCATTAACTCATTACAAAAAACCTTAGCTCCCACAAGTTGTGGGCAGTTGTATTCACCCAATTGCATGGGAAACTTGTGACAACTTGTTTTATGCTTAATTCCAAACTTTGCATTGACCCCCAAAGCTTGGTAAACAAACTCCATTAAGACAATTATGTTGTTGCAATATCTAGGGAGAAAGTGAGGATGACCCTCAAACCCAGCCAACATGAAATAAGTGAATTTGGGATATTGAATAAACCAATAACCCCACTCTATAATGAACACCATAACCTCTTGGCTCAGTTTATATCATGCATATCCATTAAGTTGGTTAATAACTACATACAAAAATACATCATTAACTCTTGTATAATGCAATTCAGAGATCTACAAGGATAGGTGGTCATAATGGTTCCATACTTTCTTATGCCCATCAGCTTCTCCTAACACTCCCACTCTATTTAACCCTGGAAAGATGCCTCTCATTGCTGTTGCATAAATGACATAAGAGGTCATAAAGAAACTCTTAGTTTCCTCACTCTCATCATCTGATTTTATATGCTTTCTGACACAATCATAGGCCAATCAAACTGTTGCCTTCCATCCAAGATTGTTTGAATGAATGGAAACATCCATTCCTTAAAATAAAAAGCATCTCTCTTTCTGAAGACTCTAGATAACATCATTATAATATCCCCAACTTCTTTGTAGAACTCTGCCCTTTTTGGCTGATCTGGGAGCTTTGTTAGAGACTTCTTCTTAGTTCTTAACTATTTCTTATTTAAATGAGACTTGTTGGTCTCCTTATGATTGCTATATATCTCTAAATCCTCTACCTCATTAAGTTGTCCAAGATTCTTTGGACTAGGAACACTGAACGTAAATTTCATTATTTGGGGAGTCAAATCTATGATAACGTTGCCTTGTGAATCTACACATTATCTAGTAGCCAGATTATAAGCTCTAGCTATTGTCATTATCAGTCTGAGACATGGGATTAAAAAAGGGAAAACAGTAATATGAGCCAAGCTAGACTCAACTATCCTTTGAGTTCTTCCTATCACCTCCTCAACAAATGTCTCAGAGTACAACTCCTCATAATTGAATGGACCCATATTTGTATCAGTTATATCTACCCAATCAGACTCCACCTTGCTAGCAGTAATAGTAGGACCCCGATGATCATACCTCAAGGTATAAGGGAGGCATTTTGTTTTAACCTTTTTAGGCTTAGTTTCTGCCTTTGAAGCTTCTGCAAGTTGACTCCTCTGAGAAGCCTCTCCTGATGCTCCTAACATCTTTTAGTTTCCTACAATAAAAACCCTAGATTAGATCTATAAGAAGTATAAACAAAACATGATAAGAAATCTTACCCTTCCATACATATCAGAAGCAGAACCAGGCAGAAGACATCCTAAAAATTCTCCTTTAAAAACATTGTCGGGGTTGGGACTGAAATAGGCATTTAGCTTGCAACAAACCATATGGCGGGATCAGAGTCAGAGTCGGCATTTAAACCAGAACTAGGATCGGAATGAACACTAATTTGGTAGAATAGAAACATCTCAAACTTATATCCCATTCCGCCTTTGGTTCTGACTGTTTTGAACAACCCTTTTACAAACTACCACTCATCGGGAGCGAGACCGGAGATGGAGTCGATAATTCATTACAAAACATGTTTCAAGAATCAAATCAATCTCAGCTCTGAACCCGGTTTAAACAACCATGACATCATTTTAGGAATTTTTATAAAATAACAAATGATGTCATAATCTGAAAATATGAGGTAACCTAATAAAAACATAGGGGCTTAAAACTGAAAGCCCAAAACCATCCTCATATGACCAAGAGGCAAATATAGTAACTACGGCATCATTTTTTTATTTAAACAGAGAAGTGAAAAATCCTTAGCTTATAAAATCCTTCGACTCAAAATAATTAGGGCACAAACTTAACCCTACTCAAAACTCATCAAATCGATACGTAGAAGAATTAGAAGTAAAACCATAGATCAAAGAATGCTATAAACATAATGCAATAGATGATTCCTATCTTAAAAAACCTAGGGCATCACGTTACGGTCATGACTAAAACGTGAAAACGAATGTGGAAAAAACAAACAAACGAAGAAAACACTAAAGATAAAAAGAATACAAGACAAAACAAGAAAAACAAGAAAAATGAAACAGCACAAAAGAGAAGACGGGCAAAACAAACAATAGGGGTTCAAAAGAAAACCAAGAGCCACGAACCCACGAAAAACAAGCGACTGAACAGAACATGATGAAAAGGAAATGAAGAACATCAACCCTACCTCAAAATGGAAGAAGAGGTCTTCCCCTGATGAGAATCCGCATGCAAAAATCCTCACCCTTCATTGAATCTTGCTTCAAAATGCTCCCCCACAGCTATGGTTCGATTTTACTCTTTAAACAGTGATAATAACCAATGATTTAACCTTAATTAAGGTTAAAAAATTGAATTTCATACATGTGAAGCATCCGTAATTAATGCCATTAATAGAGCAGATCAGAGCCAGAACCACGGAGGGAACTGGCACAAGACCATTGTTTGACCACAGAAAAGTCAGACAACAAAATGAAAACGGCAGGTGCGGAAACGGAATGGAAGTTGATTTAGAAACTTTGTCTAAGTTTTGGGTTTTGTTCTGGTTCCGGTTCCAGTTCCGCCAACAAAGAAGAAAAGGAATGAAAGAACCAAAAGAAAAACACCAAGACCGAAACAAGCAAAACCCATCATCGATCTTAAGTCCAAACGAACAAACCAAAAGGCGGAGGCGAAGATGGAATGGAAACAAGTTCAAAACTATATATAAATCTCAGACTTAATATCCTCTCTAGCTCTGACTCCAGCAAAGACAAACCTAAAAGACTTAATGAAAAGACAAAATGGGACCAGGATCGGAATCGAATCCTCAAAACAAGTTTCAAGACTGATTCTATTCTAGTTCCGATTTCGACAGAACAACAAAAAGAAAAACAAAGTGTTGGAAGAAAGAATAACTCCAAACCTTGTTGAAAAACAACCAAGGATAGAAAACACAAAAGGGGGACCCATTTTGACCAAGGAAAAATATGGGGTGGTTATGCAAGGCATAAAAAATGGCGACTCAGCTAGGAAAATGGTTTAACTATTTTCAAGGCACCCAAAAATTCAGTCACCCAAAAACCACTTGGCTTATAAAGCATGTTAAGTTGAATAAGATCAAATATATAGAATAAGATTGAGCTGGAATCTCAAATGTATGTGCTCATGAACCCTTCTGAATCTAAGTGTGTGTGTATATTGTGCATCATTCTTTATAGACACTTTCTCTACTCTTGAACAACTATACCTAAGATTCAAGCCACATAGGTTGAGTCCTTTAACTATCGTGCAATGAAATCCTGGGCATTGCTCTGCTACCAGACAGGCATCCATAGCCCCGATGGAGATACCTCTAGATCTCTCAAAACATTGCTCTTTTTTCCAGATAAGCATCCATAGCCCCAATAGAGATACTTGATTCACCCATTTTATATTGAGTTTTCCTTTTCTTTCTTTCTCTTCTCTTTTTTTTTTTTTAAGCTTCACTTGTAGAAACCTTTTATGAACTTTTCTCAATACTCAGATACAATTGGTCTAAAATGTGGGTTGAGAACTACAATGAATTTCATGACAGTCTTGGAATCAGATTTTTCACTTGAATCAGAAATAAAGCCACCCTGAAATAAATAGGTATTTACTTAGGTAGATGTTTATCTATTTTGGTGACAAATTTTGATCATAATTCATGAGATATTCACAATGTACCCTTTTACCCTTAATATTTTTTCAAACCAACATTAGAATGGTCATAAGGTATGAGTTTTAGAATGAAATCCTTCAAAAGATGCTCATTGAAAATACCTAAATCAATTTATCTCCTAGTGCCTATAGCATACTTTGAATAACAACCCCCTTTCTTTGGATGGATAGAAATGAAGATCCCCAATGAAACAAGACAAAACAAGACAAAAGAAAATGAAGAAAAACAAAAGAAAAGAAAAAACTAAATTACATATGATACAACATAGTAAAATCATTCCAAAGCATCAAACCTTTATGAACCAAAGTAGTGCTTGAGAAAATGACCATTAATTGGCAATGGAACAGGTTCTCCTGTCAAAGTACTCAAACGAAAAGCATTCTCACCTAGTAACTCAGCTACTTGATACGGACCTAACCAGAGTCTATCAAATTTTTGGTGATCTCCCTTCTTCTCTCTAGTTTTTTCTCATAGTAACACAAGGTATGATATCCTAAAGGCCTTGACCTTGGCCCCCTTGTCAAACCAGCGTTTGACAACAGCTTGATGTTTAGAGAACTAGTGCAAAGCAACATCTCTTTGTTCCTCCATGTTGAGAAAATTGATTAGTCTGACCTTGATCCTATCATCCTTTGTATAAAATTCCTGCATAAACTTCAGGATAGGTATTTGCAAATGGATCGGGAAGACTGGGTCTTGGTCATAGACCAACTTAAATGGTGAATTTCTTAGGGCAGCTTTGATTCAGGTTCGATCTTCCCATAGAGAAAATCTCAACTAGGTGTGCCAGTCCTTAGGATTGTTTTCTACCAATTTCCTTATTACTTCCAATAGATTTTTATTAGTGGACTCAGCCACTCCATTTCCCTGAGGGTAGTAATTAGATGAATATTTCAAAATTATTTTATGTTCATAAGCCCATTGAATAAATTCAGCTAAAGAAAAGGCAGGGCCATTATCACATACCAAGGCAAATGGGACTTCAAACTATTAGTGTAATTAATTAATTATTACACTAGCATAAGTTAACTTAGGTTTTAATTAATCATATTAGTCCTAAGTTGCATTTAATCATTTAATAAAGTTGTTGAGATAAGATTCCCTTCTAGAAGATGAGTTGTCTTTTCTACAACTTATCTCCATCTTGTTATTATTCCCTAGGTAGTTGGTTAGGGTTTCTTGTTGTCACATGAAGTGTGATGTGAACACTTGGCAACATTTTTTTCATTCTAGGTTTAGCACTTGCCTATATAATCAGGCATATGTACTCTTTGTAAAAAATCCATCTATCTATCAATCTGATAGATCATAATAGAATCTCTATTTGAATGTCATTATCATACCTTCTTTGTGGTTGAATATTTCTTCCTGGCAAAGGTCCTCCATTGAAGATTGCATTGCAGCTTCATCAAGGACACCTTTGCATCCATCATTTCAACATGGTATCAGAGCTATTCTAGTGAAGGTTCATCCCAGGATCAAGAAAGTTTGGCAAGCAAGGGTTTGTTGCAAGCCATTTTTATTGGAGCCGTTATCATATTTACTTCAAAAATCCAATTTTTCACTTATTTGTAGGAAAAAAAAAAATTGGATTTTGTAGCCAGCGTCAAAATCTGAACTGGGTATCTTTTAGATTTTGCATATCTTACACAGATCTGGAGAAAATCGCAATCTAAAAAGTGTCGGGCGTCATTTTTCTCTTGGTTAAAGGTTAAAAAAAATCAATTTTTCATCTTCTGCTTGTTGGATCAAAAAACGATTTCTGAGTTTTATTTCTAGCATTAAAATATTTTTGGGTTTTTATTTTTGTCTACAAACACTAGGTAAATTTTCCAAAAATTAGATTAGAAAATAAACATTTTTGCTAGAAAACTCGTTTCCTGTAGGCTAAATTCAATTTTTTTTTGAAAAAATCATAACTTTTGGCCACGGTGTCCGTTTTTGGCAAACGAGATATTGACGGAAAGTTGATTCAGTGCTCTACATAGATCTCAGACCTGTTTTTCAAAATTTTTTTACCAGGTATCTGATATTACTATTTGATCTCAGCCTTTAGTTTTTCAATTATTTTATTGGGAAGTGTGCAATCAAGCTATTTTTTGGGATTAACGAGCATTGTTTTTTTATTTGAGAGTATATATTGCTGTTTTATGTCATGGATACACATAATATTCCACCCCTTACTCCATTCAACTATTTTGGTTGGAAAAAACAAATGGAGATTCACTTGAAACATAAAGGGTTGTACAGGGTAACCATGGGCACAGAAATTGAACCTATAGGTGTTGCTGAAAAGAGAAAGTGGTTTAATAGGTGTGATAAAGCCTATGGTATATTATGTTTATCTCTTTCTTCTAACCTTCTTTTTCACATTGAGTCTTGCACTACACCCTATGCAGTTTGGACTACTTTGTAGTCTTTGTTTGGGAAGCAAGATAATATGAGAAGGTTTCAGTTAGAGAATGAGTTTATTGGCTTAAATCCTAGGGATTTTCACAACATCCAGGAGTTTTTCACCAAAATCAAGTCTCTTAGATTGCAGTTATCATAGTGTGGTGTTCAAAAAGAAGACTCTCATTTGATATTGTCCATTCTTTCTAAGCTTGGACCAAATTATTCAGTTTTGTTTCTACCTTTTATGCTACTAGGGATGTGATGGAGCCTCAAATTTGAATCTTTGGTTTTAAATTATTACTGGATTGTTTTGGTATTCAGAGGGTACCTGGGGCTGGAGTTCTACCTTGCTTCCATGAAACGTTGGTGTTCTATTTGTTGGGTTGAGTCTTTTCCATCGTTACTTTTTGGAGGAGGTCTTAAGAACTACTTATGTCCTATTCAATCGTCTAGGCAGGGCCCCTTTTAAATATAAAATGAAAAATTTCCACCTGACCCTTTTATTTACCTAAGTCTGGGTCGACCCGTGCCTTGTCTTTTAAAAACAACTTTGAGTCATCAACTGTCATGCCCTAGGCAATGTCCCCTTCCCTTTATTTTCTTCTAAGTGTTTAATTGTTTCGCAAGGGTTATTTTACTGACTGTCAATTTCCCAAAGATTGATCTTGATCGTTCCCTGCAATCCCGCGATGGCATCACCGCTGGTTGTTTGGCGATCGCGATATCACGGGCAGGCGCCACGTGCCTTAAGTTGTCAGTGCTAGAGGGAATGAATAAAGTGCTTAATATATGCATCGAACTTTAGAGCATTATTGAGTGGGTTACTAAGCCACATAAGAGATGCACGTGCTTATAATCAACGGCAATGTCTTAACCTTGGTGGAAAAGCTGCTCGACAGATAGATATTGGTGCTGCCTCCTGATTCGTATGTTGTGATCACTGATGGTGGATATCGATGGTTGCCCTCCATCACGTGATCCTAAACCAAGAGGGGTTTAGTGATCGCGATATCACGGGTGAACGCCATGTGTATTCTTTTGGTGTTGCGTATTATGGTGGGCCCTTGACGGTGACATGGAGGAGTTGTCAGCCTTTTTAAAAATGGTCGTTCGATGGTCTGACAGAAATAAGAGATCGACGGCAGGGATTTAAACTTGCATCAAATGTAATTGAAGTCGTTGGCGCGGCACGCAAGTAAGCTTTAATGGCAGACTAGACATCTACTGGCAAAATTTTCACAAACTTCTAAGTATTTAATTTCATACTACCATTGCCATAAAGACATTCAAGTGTTTGCAAAGTGATCCAGAGCCAAAGATATAGTTTTTCAAAGCGATTATAGCAAGGGTTTGATTTTTCTACGAGATGTGAATTCCGTGAGTTGCTTTCCTTATCACTATTTTTGTTTGAATGTGATTCTTGTAAAGGTTTGCATTATATTATCAGTGATTCTCTTAATTACAGTTCTAGGGTTATTGTTTCTTTTGAATTGGGGGAAATCGTGAGGTTCTACTATAATTTCATTTTGGGTGGCCCTAGTTTGTTAACAAATTTGATTTTAAAGAAGCCCTAGTTGTTAAAATGGCGCCACCAAAGCAGCATTCTAGTCATATTGATTATTTGCACAGGAATTTATATGATGATTTCCTTGACCAATTCCCTTTGTCAACAAATGACAAGAGGAGGGGTTCGGTCTTAATGAATGGGACAGCCCTAGGTGAGGGGTTAAGATGTAAAACTTATAACATTGCAGATGCCAGAGTGCCGATGATAGGTTTGGAAATGTTTAGGAGATGGTATGGACAACGAAATGTGTCCCATCCTTTTTCAAATGGTTGGAGATACGATATGGGAAAACTTATGGTACCGAATGTGTTTCTGGATGTTGACCTACTCAAGGCAATGGTTGCACGATATGATTCTGTCACAAGGATTATCAGGGATAATGATGGCAGGGTTCTACTGAGTGTGCATGCAGATAAAATTCGGCAGGCTTTTGATTTAAGTGAGTATAGCTCATTTCTGGTGTGGATAGACTTTGAGGAAATGAAGCATGAGTTTTCCATGTCACATCCTCTTTTTAGATCGAAGTTGCTTCCTCCTCATCTGGCCAGGGCGGGCAATTCGACTATTCACATCAGCCCAACTGACAGGGAGCCTTTCAGGTTGAGTTGTTTTGCTAATCATTTCCTGGTAAGATTCTATTCACTTTGCCAAATTTTAGGTTTTAATCCTAATACTGTGATGTCCATTGCTTATATGTTTATGGGGGCTCAGATTCAGCATCCTAATTTTTCTGTTGTTTACGACTATGCTAATTTCCTGGCTGAAAGGATACATGAGGGTTTGTTGAAGTTGCATAATGGGGATTCTGGTGCTCCTTTCTTTTGGTACTCCTTATTAATGCACATGTTCTTTTATGAGAATGTCGACTTCTTCTCAAAGAAAATGGAGTTGAGACGAGAGGTGAATGGAGGGAAATTACTGGTGCAGGCTTGGAGTGCAGACTTGTCTTGCAACAGGGGAGGTGCCAGTTTTGTGCAGTTTGATAACTGCTTTGCTTCCAGGATTAGGGCTAGATTGATGGTGAATGTGCCAAGGATTCCTAAGGATTTGCATGATTTCCTTTGACCCAAAGTAAGGAAACCTGATTTGAAAGTGTGCCATAATTGGGGTGATATTATTCTATACCCTCTAAGCATTGTCTTAAGAGTTTATGGTTTCCAGGGAGCTCTTCATATTCTCCCGTATAATGTACCATCAAGGATGGGATTTGTAGAGGTCATGTGGCAACTAGGTTGCATTCACGAAGAGAATTTGACAGATAGAGGAAAAGGGACTTTGTTCCCTGATTATACTGTTGTCTCAGATTTTGTATTCTCCAAGGGAGGATGGATTCATTTTGACCGATATTTTGATGAGTACCATTTGAAGAATGGGTCCAAGAGGTAGCATGACCCTGAGGGATTCTTTTCCCTATTTAGGCAAAAGATTAAAGGTGGTAGATTTATTCATGTCTTCAACTTTCCTAAGGATCTCATTAGAAATGAATTTGATTTGAGCCAGCAGGAATTGAATAAGGAGAAATGGATTGCTTATGAGAAACTGCTGGCCATGGTGCATAAACTGGATCCAAAGTATGATCCACTAATGGAGTTTACTCTATTTCATAAAAGAATTGATTTCTTGATGTGTAATTTCAAGGAAATCATGAATACCCTAAGGACCAAGAAAGCCAATCTAGAAATGGATTTGGGGATTCAGGAGTTAGAGGTGAGGCCTGAGGAGACAAGGCCAACTTATCAGCCACCAGTGGACAAGCCTCTATATAGGAGAAGGAAATATGGCAGCAGTGATGAAGAGGTAGGAAATAAAAAAGGAAAGCAAATAATGAAAGCATCATCACTACTGGGTCATGGGGTCGGGAAGCCTAGAGGGATAAAAATTGTAGATTCGGATTCCCCACTTAGAGATGATCCTGTGGAGCTACTATCAGAGCCAAGCCTTAAAAGTCAAAGGATTGAAGAGTCACAAGAGGCTCTAATGGATGAAATAATCATAACCGATCAGGACATGCAGGTTGGTATCCCCTCCCCTCCTAGATCAGCACAATTGGTGCTCACTAATATGGATATAAAGGGGTAGTGTGTGCTGGATGCCAGGATGGAGGCCTGCAAGGCATTCCTGGATGATGATGCCTTTGTGAAAACTCCTATATTCTTGCAACTGATCTGGAGAATGAAATTAGAAGAATATCAGGATAGATGCAAGAACAGGAGGGAATCAAGACCTGATAGGTCAGACCAGATGAATGATGATGAGGTCAAAGCTGAATTGATGGAGCAATTCAAGAACATCACTCCTGAGGAAGGAAGGAAACTTGTGACTCAGGCAGGTGTCTTACTCCTCCCTGAGTGGGACATAGCTAATGATGTGGCATTCAATGCTATTATGCAATCCAAGCATCCTATGCAAAATAGTGAAGAAGAAGTCAAGGCAGCCTTACAAGACTCTACCTTTAGTGAGGAGTATGAGACACTGGCCATATGGGCTCTGGCACCTCAGGGTAGAAAGCCAAATGTGACAAATATTAACCCAAATTTAAGGGGTGGATTCATTATCAAGAGGGCTTCTGAAACCTCAGCAACAGAAGCCACAAGCCTGACACTAAATGTGGCCAAATTGGCCCAAAAGATAGCTGAGAGAAAGGAGGCTGAAAGGAAAATCCTTATGAAAAAGAATAATGAAATAATTGGGGAGTACAGTAGAATGCAGCAAAGGAATGTTGAGCTACAGTCTGAAGTAGATAGGTTAAAATATGGGCAGGTGAGAGAATCTTCCAATGCTCCTGCTATCAGAGAGTTACCTACTACTTCAGGGTCATTACCCCCTACTATCCCAATTATTTCTACTCCTAGATCCCCAATTCAGACACCTGCTCATAGCCCTGTATTAGGGCCAGTTGAAGAGGAAATGGAGTATTCTGTGGACCCTACCAAAAAGAAGATGATGAATAAGATCACAAAATTACAAGCTGCCCTAAAGGCACGTGAGGATGATGCTGTGGCTAAACACAATGAGGTGGTTGACACCATTGTGAGGCATTTAAATGAGAAGGTTGATTCTAGGTTGCCATTTGTTCATTCTTTATATTCTTTATTCTTGGGTGGATTGCAAAATATTAATAGAGATCAGGAAGTGGTTTTACCCCTAGTTGAGAAGTGGATCCCTCAGGCCACTAATTTAGATATTATATTTAAAGCTTCCAGATTTGATGCAAATAACAGGCCCTAGTTATTAAAGCCTATGCAAAGCTTTGTGAAATCATTGAAGGGATTCTAGGCCCTGCCTGATGATTTGAGTAAGAAAATTGGAGAATTGGTAAAAAATTTTGATGATTGGAATGATACTTTTCTGCCTGATATATTAGATGCACAAGGAAACATTAATACATTGCAACAATGGCAAGAGAGGGTAGAAGAGGTCATCAATGCACAAATCAAATTGATTTGTGATGACTTGGACTATGACTTGTTGGTGAGTAGCATGGATAAAATAATTAATACCAGCGTGTTCTTGGAGTCATTTAAAAGAGAAGCCAACCAGGTTGCAGTGAAATTCACACCTTACAATACTAGGGTGGTGGAGGTGGTGAACTTTAACTGGCCCACGGATGAAGAATATCATAATTGGGTAGAAAAATACTTAACCGAAGAGGAGTGAAACGGTATCTACTACCAGAAACTAACAGCTCAGCGGTTACAGTGTAACTAATTATGGTTTTGCTTCCATGATGGCTTTGGGCGCATATTTTGAGGTGTAACTAGTGCGGTGACTATTGTGAAGTGGATAGAATCAATGGGAAGATGCTCTTGGACTTGTTAATTTTAACCATTGTTTTGAGTGGGCACATAGTGGTCCTATTAACTAATGACATGTGTAACTTCTGGCCCGATGTTTGTTTGCTCCTTCATTTTCTATAGGAAGGATTTCAAGGCCAGAAGTAGAGGTTGGAAAGTCAGATATTTTGAGGGTCGAGTCTAGGTATAGTTGCAGAACAGATTGTAAGAACTCATTTTTGAATGTTGAGACAATGTAGGTTTGGGGTTCTTTTTGTAATGGGTTTTATGTTTATGAAGTTTTGATGTTCATAACAGTACTAGCATTTGAGCTATGATGTTATATCTCAAGCTCATGTCTCTCCTGTATACATACATATCATAATTTTGAATAAAATAATCAAGGATTATGATGTTCATCTCATTGTTTTGATGTGTATGATTTCTGTTCTGGCTTTAATTCAAAGAATTAAATAAATTGCTTGGATGGAATCGTAGATGGATATGTTTGTAGAGGGATTTAGTAAGAAGTATTGGGCTAGGATAGAGATTAACACTATTGTAATGCAATATTGCCAGAGATCATATATGCTATGTGTTTGAGTCTGTTGTTGATTTTTGAATGTTTGTGAATTTGACTCCCCAATGGTATATGGCACTGATCTAAATTGTACAAGTTTATGAAGCTTTGTTTCTATATATCTTCGCTTAGGGCTTGCCGCCAACTTGCAATTAAAATGACTATCATAAGTTACGAAATAATGTTATAGTTATCTCATGCTCCAAGTAGTTGATATTACTAGTGAAGGGCCTTTTCATTCTAGCAGTATCCTATTTTGTTGAGCTATTTATGGGATTATCTATGAATTATCAATGATTTGTTTATGAGTTTTGTGCAGAGATCATAAACACATTATAGGGATCACCCTCCCAGGTCTTGTAGAGCCCAAAGTGTAGGAGATTATATACTATTAAAATCCTCGTCAGTTGGTCCAAGTCCTCTGAGCTGCCCTTGATTGGAAATTTGGCAATTCCATAGGTAGAATAGGAGACAAACCTAGTTTACAAGAAAAAACACCAACAGGATGCACTTGGTACTAGATTTACTATGCCTTCTTTTGATGATTTTTCATCTTCTCTCATTCAAGAGTAGGCCAAGTTGGCCAATATGGGCAAGTTGAAGCCCTCTTCATCATAGGCACTTATTGCATCACAGGAGCTCAGAGATCAGAAGGCTTCTATAGGAAAAGGAATGAAACAAAAACAAAAGGATTCCAAATCTTATGAGCAGCACAAGGAGTCCTCGGATTCATCATCCTCTTCTAAGGGGAAATCATTTAGGAAGGAGAAGGGCCCATGTGCATATTGCAAGAGAGAAGGACATGTAGAAGATAATTGCTACAAGAAGGACATTGATGAGCTGAAGAATATTCTTCAGAAACATCAGATTGATTTTCCTTCTAGGATGTCTACATCATCTCCTTCCCCTCCTTCTTCTTCTTCTTCATTACAGCATGACAGGGGCACAACTGGTTTACATACTTCAACAGATATGAAGGGACGTGCTCTTTATGCTTCTTCAAGTCTTGGATCAAGAAGATGGCTTCTAGATTCAGGAGCATCTCATCATATGGCTTCTACACAGTCTATGTTCACTTCCTTTGAGTCTCACACTATGTCTCCTATTTTGATGGGAAATAATACCTACATGAGTGTTGCAGGGAAGGGGTCTATTATTTTTGGGGACAACACTTTTCAGGATGTCTTGTGTGTTCCTCATTTGACGAACAACCTTCTTTCTATATATCAAATCACACATGGAGGCAATGGGAGGTATGTGGAGTTCACACCTGATTCAATTATCATTAGAGACTTGGACAGTAGAGCAGTTATTGCTACTGGGGTGGTGGATCACTCATCTCGGTTGTATTCCTTTACTGATTTTTCTACTGATGGTGCTTTTGTTCCTACAGTTGTTCATCACACTTCTAGTGTGAATCATCATTCAGAGGAGACATTTGGCTACTTGAACATTGGATTTCTCACTTTAGATCCTTCTCTTGAGCCATCCATTCCATCTCCTTCACCTACTGTTGCAATTGTTGATACTTCTATGACTACATATGTGGTTTCTTCTATTTCAGTGCAGCAGGATCTAGTTGATCATCCATCTTTGGAGGTTCCTATTCAGTCTTCACCCACTTTGACTTCTTCATTTGTTGAGGTCACACTTGCTTCTGTGGAGACACCATGGGCTACACCTACTTCACCTTCAGAGATTGCTTTCATTCGGCCTCTTCCCTCTCACTTATTTCCAGAGATGCAGTTTCTTCAGTTCTTTTGGAGCTACTTCATTCTGGGGGAGATCTATGGTCTATTTCTTCCTCTCTTCTAGGGGGGTTCTTTCATGTATCTTTGTGATGGATGTTGTACTTGGGGGGTCCTATGGATTCCTCCATCTTTCATCACTTAGTTTCTCTTTGCATTCTATTTTGGGGAGGATTTTTGTTCCCACTGGGTTTTCTCCTTTACCCCAGTTAGTTTAGTTTTTATTACATTTGTACTTGGGTACCTAAAATGGCCATCAGTCGGGACCCATCATCATCTATGCATAATCATTGCATTTTTCATTTCCTCCCTAAGTTGCACTTATGGGGGGATGTTAGTGTAATTAATTAATTATTACACTAGCATAAGTTAACTTAGGTTTTAATTAATCATATCAGTCCTAAGTTGCATTTAATCATTTAATAAAGTTGTTGAGATAAGATTCCCTTCTAGAAGATGAGTTGTCTTTTCTACAACTTATCTTCATTTTGTTATCATTCCCTAGGTAGTTGGTTAGGGTTTTTTTTTGTCACATGAAGTGTGATTTGAACACTTGGCAACATCTTTTTCATTCTAGGTTTAGCACTTGCCTATATAATCAGGCATATGTACTCTTTGTAAAATATCCATCTATCTATCAATCTGATAGATCATAATAGAATATCTATTTGAATGCCATTATCATACTTTATTTGTGGTTGAATATTTCTTCCTAGCAAAGGTCCTCCATTGAAGATTGGATTGCAGCTTCATCAAGGACACCTATGCATCCATCATTTCAACAAAATCCTAGTGGTGATGTTCTTAGTTTAAAATTTGATAACCACCTCTATGGTGATGTTTTTGCAGGGATGAGCCTCGATCCAGCATGTACAGTAGTCAGTCGTAGTTAAGATGAACTTGTGATCTCCAGAATATTTTGGGTTAATGACACCTACAAAGTCCAGTGCCCATTGAGCAAACAGTCTTACCTCATACACTAGTTGCAAAGGCATTGTTGGATTTTTTTCCTTCGGTGTCGAGGTCTGGCATACGTGACACATCTTGAAATTTTGGTGTGCATCCTAAAATACACAAGGCCAATAATAGCCTGATCTAAGAATTTGATGAGCCAAAGCATCCGCAGATCCATGTCCTATACCATGTCTTCCATGAAACTTAGAAATGGCGTGCTTAGCCTCTTGTTGATCCAAACAGCAAAAGTAAATTCCTTGAAAGATATTTCTATAGATAGATCCCACTTTTAGCATATAATGAGCACTCTTCATCCTTAATTCTCTCCTTTGAGTAGCATTCATCCCTTTTGGACATCTGTTGTTGAGGACGAAGAAGATCAAATCTATGTACTAGGGATCCTTAGTAAATAATTGCATAGTGTACTGCTGACATGTGATATTCTTGTCCACATCTACCATCGCCTTTGATAAACCCTACCCTCAGACAAGTTTCATTGGATGAATCTCTAAGTCAAAATCTTGCAGAATAGCCATCCACTTTCCTCTTCGCTCTCCCAATTCGCTTTGCATTAGGAGAGATTTTACAGCCGAACCAGGAACTATGGCCATTACTTGATTTTGAAGAATGTAATGCCTTAATTTTTTTTCCACTCAAACTAGTGTGAAGGCTTGTTTCTCCAGGGGTGGGTACCTAATTTTTGCATTCTTAAATGGAGAGCTCATGAAGGCGATAGGTATTTCCTCTCCCTCACCTCTTTGTTGCATTAAAACAGCTGCACACGAATTATCAGACATGAAAGAATAGATATAAAAAGGCTTTAGGTAATCTAGGTTGGTTAAGATAGGGGCCTCAGATATTGATTGTTTAATCTGCAAGAAAGAAGATTTGGCCTCATTGCTCCATTCTATTTTTGCCTCTTTCTTCATCATCTCATTAAGGGGCTTGACAATTTCTGCAAACCCTGTTATAAATTTTCTGACAAAATTAATCCTTCCGAAGAAGGATCTCATTTCTTTCTTACTTCTTGGCCTTATCAGTTTCAAGATAGTCTTTACTCTATCAGGATCTATGGATATCCCTTCTTCTGATATGATGTGGCCTAGGATTTTCCCTTCAGATACTCCAAACACACACTTTTTTGAATTGAGGGAGACACCATAGCTTATACACTTTTTGAGGACCTTTTCTAGATCTGCGACATGGTTTCCCCGATTCTTGGAGAAGATAGTTAAATCATCCACATAAATTATGATACACTTACCTATTAAATTATTGAATGCTACGTCAATTTCATGTTGAAAGGTTGATCCACTGTTGATAAGACCGAATGTCATCCTCCGATAAGCAAATGTGCCCCATTTAGTTGTGAAGGCAGTTTTCATTATGTCCTCATGACTGACAAGGACCTGATTATACCCAAAATAGCCATCCAGAAATGACATCATCTGGGACCCATTATTTTTTTGTAGTACCTCATCAAGAGAAGGTAGTGGGTAATTATCCTTCTCGAAGGCCTTATTTAAATTCCTAAAATCAACACATAACTTGATCTCACCATTTTTATTACGCACAGGAACTAAATTTGCAACCCGCATAGAATGTCTGACTACGAAGATTATTCTTGCAGATAGGAGCTTTTGCACCTCCTTTTGAATCAGGGGCTCAATCAAAGCATTGACCAGGCATTTTTTATGGAAGGGCTTGGCTTTTGGCTTAAGAGGTATGGTATGTGTGATCACCGAAGTTTCAAAGGTCTTTAGGTCATCATAACTCCAAGCAATGGTTGCAATGTTCTTCTCCAAAACTTTAACTATCTTGTCCTTAATTTCTTGAGGAGAAGTCTTTCCTATGAGAACATTCCTTTCAGGACCCGAGTGAGTCAAATTAACAGATTCACATTTCCCTCCATCACTCTCTATGGGCACCCTTTGACGAGCCCATGGGTCTGAATCAAATATTCTCTCTAAAGCTACCATCCCCTTTGGAATACTATTTATTTTCAAATCCAATATCCCTTCTTCATCACCATTCTTAGGATCCCAATCTCCCTAATCTCTTTTTGATTCATCTATTATCTGTCCTTCAAAGACATCTAAACTTTCCAAAAAGGCCAATATATGTTGGTCATCATCAAATACCTAAAAATTCTAGACATTATTAGCGACAGGGGACTGAGACTAATTCAATTGAAAAACTCTTTAGGTTAGAATCTTTCATAGGTTCCAAGGTGCTAGCAACAATGAAAAGGGCATATGAAATTTGATTAGCTTCTCCAGGGATCAGAGTGATCCCAAAAGAGTCAAAGTCTTCAATTAGATTCCAAATTCTATTTATGTAAGAAACCAATATTTTGTTATGACAAGTATACTAGCTACGTACCTGCTTTACAATTACTTCAAAATCCCCCATTACCCTGAGAGCAGTGACCTTTTTATGAGAAAACATAAGTTTGTGAGTGAGTGCTTCATATTCAGCCACATTGTTTGTGTAACCAAACCACAACCTGTAAGATGAAAAGTAAGTCTTCCCTTTTGGGTTGGTTAGTTCAATCCCTACTCCACTTCCTACTTTGGATTTGGAGCCATCAAATTTAAGACTCCATAGTTGGTCTTTAACTAGGAGCTTTTTCCTTTTAGGGATAACAAGGGATGACTTACTTGGGATGTGTGGTAGCTCAGACTTATGTTGGCCATTAGGAGTTGAAAATGACTGGGGGCTAGGCTCACTTAAGGATTTTTCTATATTTACAGCCCGCTCAAGAATCACTTCCTGAACAACTTCTTGGATCAAGTTGCAATCCAATTAATTTTTTATTAATGCCTTAGGCATTGGTATAGTATCTGGGGTAGGTGTATTGGAGAAAGGCTGAGACACCTCAATCTCCTCTTGAAACCCAGAGCATAGAACCTAAGTCTACTCTAATGGTGTGGAATCTTCCCCTTGAGAAAAGTTGGTTCCAGTGAGGATGGTAGTGTCCTTAGCTTCAAATGGGAATTCATTGGTGGGTGCTTGAGGTTGATCTTGGCCAATCAGTTGAGATTGGACTATATGGTTTAAGATATCTAGGCAGGGTTGACATGTCAATTCAGAATGATTCTGATAATGTATCCTACACCAATTAGGAAGCAACAAACTGCTCAAATCAGTCTCTTCTCCTAATACCAACCTATCTTCTTGCAATTTTCTTATCAGAATTTGTTGCTTGACCAAGATCATTGGGTCACTTTGTTCTAGGGGAACTACATCATTAGGATTGAGTACTGAGAAGGTCATGAATTCCTCTTGCTTGTAGACTCCTATCTTAGTCTCGAAGTATGCTACTTCATTAGGAGAATCATATTATGTAATCATGTTTTTGAGCCTAGGCTCACTCTCAATTCTAATATGTGTTGCTATCCCTTTCTAGGGTAGCCACATGTGAGAGAAATCCAAAGACAAATACCCCCCAATACTCTTCATTATCTCCCAACTTAGGAGCATACCATATGTTTTTGGGATGTCATCCACTTGGATGTCTATGTAAGTTTGGATCCTTGGATCTGATCCAACCTGTACATGCATGTTCTTTAGTTCTCCTACCACATTAACCTCATTTTTTCCAATTGAATCACTTTATTATTAGTCTAGGCAAGAATTAATCCTAGCTTCTTACAAATTGAAAAGGGCATAACATTACCCGATGCTCCAGAGTCCAACAGACAATTATGCAGATTCTTTCCAAAGATCCTTAAACTCAAAAGGAAAGGTGGGGTACTAGTCTTACCTTTATAGATGGCCACATTTGTCTCCTTCACTGGAGCTACTTTACCTTTTCCTTTTGAATGATCTACCTCCTCTAAGGCTTTCAAGAAAACTTCCCATTGGCTTGGGAACCACTTCATAATGTCAAAGAATGACAATGATGTCTTTTGTCTCTATAGTTCTGCAATAAAATTAAATTCTGAATCATTCCTAGCTTGATATTTAGGAAAAGAAGGTGGATTACCTTTATTATGAGAGTAAAAAGGTCACTTTGGTGGTGGTGGGTTATTATCTACATTCTGATTGGGTGGGACCATATTGTTTGGGGGTGCAGATGTAGTAAATGGGCCCTTATTTTGATTTCTCAGGAAGTGACCACCTTTGGACTAGAAGGCTTGGGCATCATATACATCTTCTTCTTGTTCATTATCTCCCTGCAACGGAAATTGATATTTTTACTCAATGGTCTCATAAGTTATGGTAGTACTTACTGACCCACCATCTTGATTGGAATTTCCTTTTGGAGAGTGGGAATCATCTTCCACAATCTTCACCATTTTTTCCATCTCTGGGCAATTGACTTCAAAATGTTTTGCAGTATTGTGTAGTCTACAGCAATTAGTCATGAAATTGAGGTCTGCCACATTAGCAGTGTGTGGTTTATCCTCACCAGACTAATAATTATGGGGAACTCCCCTGTTGTTTGGTCCAATGTCCCATTGTCTATTGTTATTGTTGGACCTCTAATTGTATCCTCTATTCTAGTTTTGATAATTTTGATTAGAGGATTTTTTATTTTGGAAGTTCCTATTAGTGTTCTGATTTGCATTTTGATTAGAGTAACTACCCTAGTTGTTGTAACCTCCCTCATTCTGATAATTTTGGTTTTGGTTCTAACGGGGGTTATGCCTAAGTTGTGCCATGTTGTTGGACATTTGAGATAGAGTCTTTTTGAGAGTTTCTACCTCATTGGTTAGTTGAACAGTTTGTTCATTTTACACATTCTGCCCTATAGATGGAGAATGAACATGAGTTGACCCTCCCCCTTATTTTTGGTGATTTTGAGATTGTTGGGAAGAATCTTGCATGCCATTGGCGAAAAAGGGCATGGTAGGTGAGGCTTGCAACTCAGAAACAGGTTCATATTTGGGAGTAAGACATCCCTGGGACCGTATTCAACAATGATGGGTTAGGCATCTAATAACCCATGGGAGGGAGAGTTTCTCCTAAAATTCTTGATTGCAAACTTATCTATTGTTTCAATTTAATGGCTAGATGATAAAATTTTGACAAGGAGTCTATCTCATTGGGAGCATACGTTCTCTAGAAGAATAATCCAATCAAGGGATCAACGGCTCTTAAATATGACAGAATGGCAATATTCTCAGCCACTAAGTAAGGGTCTTGTAACTTGTGGAACATCCTTTGGAATATAGTGTTAAATAAAGGCAATGGCTCATGATATTCCTTTCTTATGGTAGTGAACTGATGATACAAGATGGCAGGGTCTACGTAGACTCGAAACTGATTAATGAAGGCATTTTCTAAATCTGCCTAGCTTAGAATAGATGCCTGGAGTAGATCTAGATACCAATTGTATGCCATGTCCCCCAAACAATAAGGAAATAATCTACATACCATATCCTGGTGAAACACTTGAGCACGAGTACAGGCATTCTTGAATGCTTGTACTTGGGGAAAAACCTTTTTGGATTCTTTGGTAGATGATGGATTCCCCCAGGAATAGTCCCTAGCAGAGAGGGGTTATTCACAAAGTAAGCCATGGGTGGTGGTGGGATCAGTTGAGCATGTTGAACTGGTGGTGATACAGGATGAACCAGTGGTGACAATGGTTGGACTGGTGGTGATATAGGCCAAAATGATGGTGACACTGGTTGGACTGGTAGATTAGGTTGATGGGGTGGTAAAGATGGAATTGGCCAAAATCCAAGTGGAGTAAGTGGTGGTGACAATAGTGGGATCAAAATTCTATGAGTGTGGGGTCTATGTCTAACCGGGGTTTGAAGTTCTATTAATGGTTCAGGGTCAGTAGAAGATCTGAGAATCCTCCCATACTTTTCTGGTGAGAATGACCCAATCTGAGCCAGCTTGTTCCTTTAGGCCCTCCTTCTAGTGCTAGATCTGTTGATGGTGAAGATGACAGAAACAACGTTAAACAAAATATTTCTACTCCATTTCTCCTAAAAAAGAAAGACATCATATAGTAGCCTAACTCCCAAGGTCCTGGTAGTTGGTTCTCAACTGTCTTATGTCACTCAATTCGTCCATGCAACTTTAATATTCAAGGGGAATTTGTTGGTGATAAGGAATGCAAGCAACAATGGATTCATCAATCTATACTTAATGAAAGGGGGTTTAAATAAACATAAAAAGATAGGCAAGGCATAAATCAGTAAAACATGAATAAAATTCTCTAACATCTAGACATATGTTTCCAACAACGACTACTCTTTTAACAGATCAAGAAAACCATAACATGATACAATTTAATGAAAAATCCATACTATTGCATACATTTACAGTGCTTAGTTTAACCATCACAATCACTCATCACAATACTTTTAAGATATAAAAAGAACAAAACTCTTCATTCGTTGCTAATAACATAGATCAACAAACATGTAACAATTCCATCCATAGACAATTTAATGAAATAATCTTTGAAATCTGGTTCCTTCTATTGATTCTTATCAAATAAGAAACATTTATGCTTCATCCAACTCAATGGCATACAAACAGATTATGATTCATTAACCTCATCTAGTAAACTCAATTTCAACATAACACTGTATAAAAGTGTATTTAAATTCAACTATAACTTAAAAAACAAAGTATCCTTTTAAAGCTATGAAATTCCTATCTACTACTATCAGGTGGCTAATTCTACTTTCATCAGCCGACCTTTACAAAATGGAGTTCAAAATACATATAGGCGTACTGAGCACAACTTTGTCTCAATAAAAATTGAGATCCACTAATCAAGGAATTGGAACCTCCTTAAAAACATAGACTGGCTGATCTGCAGTTCCAACATTGATTGCCCTGTGAAATAGGAGAGAAATAAGGGGGGGGTGGGGGGGGAAGTCATGTGCCAAAAATAGACTGCCAACTCATTCCTGTGTAGCCTGCTCCATAAGCTATTCATAATAACTGGAGAAGACTTGCTGAAAAATATCTACATCTGGTCCATCAATCCAACTATCGTCAAATTTGATTCCTTTTAATTATGCAGAGGCAAACCCCTTCATTTCCTTTAATTGAGTCAACTCCTTTCTTGTAGCTTTCACTTCTTCCTTAACATCCATCAATCTATCTAACAATAGATCCTCTCCATCATCCTCTTTCTACATAACCTCTTGGAACCTATTGTCCCATTTCTCTTTTAATTGTTGCAGAGGCATGCCCTCCTTAACCAGTATATCTACCTTAACTAGAATGACTACAACAGCTTCTAGTTCATCAAGTTTCTCATTCAAATCCTTACTAGCATCTTGGATTTCATTCCTATGCTTGTATATAAAATTAGATCTGAACTGGATTATGTTAGAGGCTTTTTCCAGGAAATATGAATTGTCTTCCTTGAGGATGGACTACTCAAGGAGAGTTGACTTTGGAAATTTATTTATATCCTTTATTTTTTGGATATATCCCCTATATTCTTCCTCCTTCTTTTCCAACGTTTCAATATGGTGACTCATTTCTTCTATTAATTCTAATGTTTTCTTATGGATCTCAAAACTTTTTACTAACACCTCACCTACTTCCTGGTTAAGTTTATCTGTCCACCTGTCCATCATCCCAGCCTTATTCTTCATTTGTACTAGATCATCAACCTCCCTTTTGCTAAGCAAAACTGGTGTTTCTAAGGTAGCAACTTGTTGTGACCTAGGAGTGGAAACATCCCTCATGAAGGTATGCAGCTGGTCCAACTAAGCCTTGATCTCATCCTTTCTTTGTTTGTCTTTCATCATCCTAGACTTAGTGGATGAAGCTACAACATCAATTAGATTCATCGGTTTATTCCTTGTAGGCTTCCCCAAATTTATTGCACCCAATTGATAATCAGTGACCTGCATGTCTCCCATATCTTTATCCACTATTGGTATAACACATTCTACAATAATCTCCCCTACCCTGGTGAGTCTTGTGGAATGAAGGATTCTAGCCTTCTTCTTGGGTCTATCCTTTTCTATCTCCTTCATCATATCTTCCCAATTAAGAAGCTATGGGGGAGCTATTTGTTTCTCTTCAAGATCAAGCTTCAACCACGTAGGAGCACTAAGTGTGATAATCATTACTGTAGAAGAAGAGGCAGTAGTTGTAGAAGATAATGGTTGTAATAAATTAACCTTAGGTTGAGAATCACCCTCCTGTACATTTTGTTGTTCCTCTTCTGCACTTACTTGTGCAATCTTCTCAGCCTCTTCCTTATCTTTCTTCTCCTGTAACTTTTTATCTTCTTGCTCCTTTTTCAATTGTTCTTCTTTGAAATTCTTCTCTTTAAGCAGTTTGTCTCTTTCACTTTCCAAGTTTTTGAGCTTATCCCATGCTTCCTTCTCCTTTTGTTGTTGCTTAACCAGTTCCTCAGCATCCTTACTTCTATGTAGGCATTCTTCTTCTTCTCTTTTCTTATAGGCCTCTTCACTCATTTTAAACTTGGCCTCAAGGGCCTCTCTTTCTCTTCTATGTTTGGTCTATTTCTTCTTCCATCTCATGTATCTTTTGTATCATATCCAATCTATCATTTTCCTCTTTTGTTTTGAGCTCATGCTCCCTTTTCTACTGCTATTTGATCAATTCATCAAACTTTTGCTTGGCCTCCAACTGTTGTTATTGGAGTACTACATCATCTTGTGCCTTTGCATCTATTTCTTTTTGCATTGCCATGGCTTCAGCCTATGCCTATGCATCTGAGGCCTTCTTAGCTTCTTCAAACAATGCCCACTATTCTTCTTCTATCAAACCATGTTCAGATTTGTCAAGGGGCATCTCCTCTAACATCTCCTTATTTGACAAAGTGTTGTTAGAATCTATTTCTATATCGTGTCTTTCCATCTTCGCTTGCTTTCCCTTTAAAGCCTCGGCTTCTTTATGAAGGGTCCCCTTAGGCATTCCTCCACTTTGTTGCTCTTTATAAGGGAGTTGAGATGGTAACTCACCTACAATTGATGTTGAGGGCACCGGTCCTGTTGGAACTTCTTCTTCATGTACCTCAGGCAACTCTTGGGTCGGAGCTTCAAGCTCAAATTCCTCTATGTCAAGAGGGAAGAATTCTAAGGGTTATTTGGGAGGCATTTTCCTCTTTGTTCTCTTGTACCCTTTCCCTTTCTTGGAATTTTGACCTTCAGGAATTTTAGTTCTGAGTACAACCCATTGGATACTCCTAACCAACACTGGTCTTACTATTTTTTTAATATCAATTGTTTCCTCTGCATCCCAATCTACAGGATCCAAACTCTTAGTACCTACATTTTGTGCCTCATATGAGGGATCCAAAACTACACCATCATTAAATAGTGTTTTAGTAATGTCCACTTTAACCACACATTCTACCCTGAATGGGATAGACAATCTTTCATAGTTCCTCTTCCTCAAATCATAGTCATCCTAAAGATCACCTTAGAATTCCTCTAGTAGGTTGAAATTTTTATCAAAGACTGAAGCAAGCAAGCAATTCGTCTTTTTCTTCGAATCAAAATTCTTCCTGGCAGTATATAGGCACAATTTCAAATGCATTAACTCATTACAAACAACCTTAGCTCCCACAAGCTATGGGCAGCTGTATTCACCCAATTGCATGGGGAACTTGTGACAACCTGTTTTATGCTTTATTCCAAACTTTGCATTGACCCCCAAAGCTTGGTAAACAAACACCATTAAGACAATTATTTTGTTGTAGCATCTAGGGAGCAAGTGAGGATAACCTCAAACCCACCCAGCCTAAAATAAGTGAATTTGGGATATTGAATAAACCAACAACCCCACTCTGTAATGAGCACCATAGCCTTCTGGCTTAGTCTATATCCTGCATCTCCATTAGGTTGGTTAATAACTACATACAAAAATGCATCATTAACTCTTCTATAATGCAATTCAGAGCTCTACAAGGATAGCTGGTCATAATGGTTCCATACTTTCTTTTTCCCATTAGCTTCTCCTAACACTCCCACTTTGTTTAACCCTACAAAGATGCCTCTCATTGCTACTCCATAAATGACATAAGAGGTCATAAAGAAATTCTTAGTTTCCATCACTCTCATCATCTGATTATGTATGCTTTTCGACACGATCATAGGCTAATCAAACTGTTACCTTCCATCCAAGATTGTTTGAATGAATGGAAACATTCATTCCTTAAAATGAAAAGAATATCTCTTTCCGAAGACTGTAGATAACATCATTATAATATCCCCAACTTCTTTGTAGAACTCTGTCCTTTTTGGTTGATCTGAGAGCTTTGTTAGAGACTTCTTCTCAATTCTTAACCATTTCTTATTTAAATGAGACTTGTTGGTCTCCTTATGATTGCTATATATCTATAAATCCTCTGCCTCATTAAGTTGTCCAATATTCTTTGGACTAGGAACACTGAACATAAATTGAAACATTTGGGGAGTCAAATCTATGATAACGTTGCCTTGTGAATCCACACATTGTCTAGTAGCCATATTATAAGCTCTAGCTGCTATCATTATCAGTTCGGTAAATTGGATTGATAAAGGGAAAACAGTAATATGAGCCAAGCCAGACTCAACTATCCATTGAGTTCTCCTGTCACCTCCTCAGCAAATATCTCAGAGTACAACTCCGCATAATTGAATGCACCCAGATTTGTATCAATTATATCAGCCCAATCACACTCCGCCTCGATAGCAGTAAGAGTAGGACCCTGATGATTATACCTCAAGGTATAAGGGAGTTCTTCAGGTTTAACCTTTTTAGGCTTAGTTGTTGCCTTTGATGTTTTTGTAGGCTGACTCCTTTATGAAGCCTATCCTAATGATCCTGACATCTTTTAGTTTCCTGTAATAAAAACCCCAGATTAGATCTATAAGAATTATAAAAAAAACATGATTAGAGATCTTACCCTTCCATAAATATCGGAAGCAGAACCAAGCAAAAGACATCCTAAAAAGTCTCCTTTAAAAACATTGTCGGGTTCGGGACCGGAATAGGCATTGACCTATCAATAAACCATATGGCTGGATCGGAGTCGGAGTCAGCATGGAAACCGGAACCAGGATCAGAATGAACACTGATTTGGTAAAATAGAAACATCTCAAACTTATATCATAGTCTGCCTCTGGTTCTGACTTTTTTGGACAACCCTTTGACAAAATACCACTCATCGGGAACACGACCAGAGACGGAGTCGATCATTCACTACAAACCATGTTTTGAGAATCAAATCAATCCCAGCTCCGACCCTAGTTTAAACAACCATGACATCATTTTAGGAATTTTAATAAAATAATGAATGACGTCAAAACCCGAAAAAATGAGGTAACATGATAAAAACATAGGGGCTTAAAACTGACAGCCCGAAACCATCTTCATATGACCAAGAGGCAAATATAGTAACTAGGGCATCATTTTCTGATTTAAACAAAGATGCACAAAAACCCTAACTTAAAAAATCCTTCGACTCAAAATAATTAGGGCATAATTAGGGCACAAACTTAACCTTATCTGAAACTAATCAAATCGATACGTAGAAGAATTAGCAAGTAAAACCATAGATCAAAGAACGCTATAAAAATAATGCAACATATGATTCATATCTTTAAAAACCTAGGGCATCACGGTACGGTCATCACTAAAACATGAAAATTACCGTGGTAAAAACAAACAAACAAAGAAAACACTAAAGATAAAAATAATAAAAGACAAAAAAAAAAATGAAACAACACAAAAGAGAAGACGGGCAAAACAAAAAATAGGGGTTCAAAAGAAAACCAAGAGCCACGAACCCATGAAAAATAAGCAACCGAACAGAACATGACAAAAAGGAAATGAAGAACAACAACCCTACCTCGAAACACAACAACAGGTCGTCCCCTGATGAGAATCCGCGTGCAAAAATCCTCACCCTTGATTGAATCTTGCTTCCAAATGCTTCCTCGTAGCTCTAGTTCAATTTTACTCTTTAAACAGTGATAAGAACCAATGATTGAACCTTAATTAAGGTTAAAAAATATAATTTCATACGTGTTAAGAATCCGTAATTCATGCCATTAATAGACCAGATCAGAGTCGGAGATACGTAGAAGAATTAGCAAGTAAAACCATAGATCAAAAAATGCTATAAACATAATGCAGTAGATGATTCATATCTTTAAAAACCTAGGGCATCACAGTACAGTCATGACTAAAACATGAAAATGACTGTGGTAAAAACAAACAAATGAAGAAAACACTAAAGATAAAAATAATAAAAGACAAAACAAAAAAAAATGAAAAATGAAACAACACAAAAGAGAAGACGGGCACAACAAATAACAGGGGTTCAAAAGAAAACCAAGAGCCACGAACCCACGAAAAACAAGCAATTGAATAGAACATGACAAAAAGGAAATGAAGAACAACAACCCTACCTCGAAACACAACAACAGGTCATCCCCTTATGAGAATCCGCATGCAAAAATCCTCACCCTTGATTGAATCTTGCTTCCAAATTCTCCCTCGTAGCTCTGGTTCAATTTTACTCTTTAAACAATGATAAGAACCAATGATTGAACCTTAATTAAGGTTAAAAAATATAATTTCATACATGTTAAGAATTCGTAATTAATGCCATTAATAGAGCAGATTAGAGTCAGAAGCACGGAGGGAACTGGCACAAGACCGTTGTTCAACCGCAGAAAAGATGGACAAAAAAACGAAAATGACGCGACCGAAAATGGAATGGAAGTTGATTTAGAAACTTTGTCTAAGTTTTGGGTTTGGTTCTGGTTCTGGTTCCAGTTCTAGTTCTGCCAACAAAGAAGAAAAGGAATGAAAGAACCAAAAGAAAAACACCAAGATCGAAACAAGCAAAACCCATCACCGATCTTAAGTCCAAACGAACAAACCAAAAGGTGGAGGCGGAGACGGAATGGAAACAAGTTTGGAACTATATATAAATCTCAGACTTAATATCCACTCCGGCTCCGACTCCGGCAAACACAAACCTAAAAGACTTAATGAAAAGACAAAATGGGACCAAGATCGGAATGGAATCCTCAAAACAAGTTTCAAGACTGATTATGTTCCCGTTCCGAATACTAGCTAACCAAGCATTCTTTTTATAGTGTAAACCCTAGTGGTAGAGCTAACCAAGCATTCTTTTTACAGTGTAAACCCTAGTGGTAGAGCTAAGGGAATATTTTAATTTGAGCTAATTAACCTTTGGAAGACCCACACTAATTAACAGGGGATCTGATAAACGGCATAAAATTTGATCTAGTCATTCCACCAGATAGATATTTTGGGTTGTGGATCTTTGAGGAAGGTCTATTAAGGCTTGTAGTATCTTGATATTGATGTGCACTCACTGGTAAGTGATCTAAAAGATACGGTGCACTAATTTTTTAACTATCTATGCTAGAAGGCCGACCCAGCAAAGATGGAATTCACGAATGTATAAGATAGAATAATCATAAGTCTCCATGTTGAATTAAGTGTTATTTGGGTCCTCTCTTTATCTTAACAAACTTTGGAGGATGCGCATAAAGGTTTTGTGGTGGATCTAGCCGGAAAGTTAAAAGTAACTTAATGTTTTATGAAGCTGACTATTGGATGAATAAGTCTTTGATCATGAATATATATAAGAGATTTTTTTTATCATTTAACAAGGCATGCATGGTGTGTAAATATGAAGAAGTGTGAATTGTGGGATCCAGTAGTGCAGTAATGTGAATTTGATCATAAGTGATGCAAAGAGAAGAACAGGGCAGAGCACAGTATAAAGTCAAAAAGTAGATCCTAAATAAGATCTATGAGCTTCACCGGAACTGTTACCTAGCATGATTAGATGCTATTTTCTCAATTCACCCTTCAGATGGTTTTAATCTGAATTTTTTAGGCAGTAAGCCTTTTTCTTTTGAGCAATGAGCTCTAGGCAGTGCACCTAAATGCAAGTGCATTCCTTTTATAAACAACTATATATTGAGTACTCAAATTGTGGATTAATCTCCACCGTGGTTTTTCCCCTAGCAGGGTTTCCACGCAAAAATTTGTGTTTCATGGTGTTGTGTATGTTTACTTTGAATACATGCATCTTTTCTTTAGTACAATGGTGAAATGGTTTCATGCCTTGAATGAATGGAGTTTGAATAATTGTTGAACATTGATTCACCCCCCCTCTCAGTGTTCCCTTGAGTCCAACAATTGGTATCAGAGCTAGTCCTCTGGAGAATTTTTGTAGCTTGAGGTGGATCTTGGAATGTGATGGACTCTGGTAGTCTTCAATAGTAGCTTATGGTATCTCTTGATGACCTTGATCAGTCTAAAGCAAAAGTTCAAGAATTGAAAGAAATTCTTAGAGATGCTTAGAAATTCATTCAATCATTGAAGGATTAGATAGTTAAATCTAGGGTGAAGAGGAAAGATCTTTGTGATCAGATACAGTAAAAGGAGAATGAAGATATGGATGATGCTCACCTAAATCAAACCTTGAAGGAAATAACCGAAGAATGTGAAAAGCTTGCTAGAGACAACACAAACCTAAAACATGAGATGGAATCTATGATGATGAAGATGACTAAAGAGATAGAAGAAAGGAAGAAAAATGAGGAAAATCTTGCTCAAACTTTGAAAGAGAAATTTGATGAATGTAACAGAATGAGTGGAGAATTCACTCAGTTGGTGAATTGCAAAAATTCAAAAATAGTGAAGAAGAACTTGGTAAGCCGATTACTAATCATAGGCATGATCTTGTCATTGTAAATGAATATAAAGAAAAGTTCAAGATTAGTTCAGTAAAACTTGATGAGCTAACTCAAGCGCACAAGAGTGCAAATGATAAGAGAGGTCCTGGATATGAAAAAGGAGAAAATTCCAGATCAGGACAAAAGAATTTTAGACAGAACAAAAATGGAAGGTATCCAGTAAGACAACCTAATGCACAAAAAATTAATGGATATTCTTTTTCCTGTAATAAGTTTGGTCATATGGCTGCTCAATGTAGAAGTAATTTGAGGTCAAAATTTTCATCATTCATTGGTCAGTGTTTCAATTGCAAAAAGCCTGGTCATAAATCAACTGAATGCAGAAATATCTCAAGTCACTCTATTGATAGAAGAAATTTTATGCATGTGGGAAGTTTGGGCATATTGCTAAACAATGAAAATTAAGAAGAAACCAATGGAATGGACAAAGAAACGTTATGTGTTATAACTGTAACAAGTATGGTCATATTGCAAGATTCTATAGAAACAAGAACACATATAGAAGAGGTTTGGTATACAAAGACAGAAATTCAAAGAAAAATGATAAAGGAAAAGAAAAGATAACTATGGATGATATCAAATATCAGATGAAGAAGACATGGGTAAAGAAAAATGATTCTGATAATGGAAATGTTTTCGTACCGGAACCTGCTTCCAGTCATTCTTCTGGTAATTAATTTCAGGCCACTGGCCTAGGGGGAGTCTTACACGAAAATATTTACTCCCCTATCTATGGATGGTACCAGAATGCAGAGAATAGTCAAAAAGATGCACTCATAGTGTATAGAAGTTTTGGATGAAGTTAGCAAAGGAAATTCAGCAAATTTGTAGGTCCGGAGAAGATTTTTCCTTTCACCATTTGAGAAAAATAGAGTCTCAAGAAAAATTAGGGCAAATGCATTTATTGCACATGTCTGGGCTATAAAATTCAAGTCTAAACTGTCATTTGTCACTTTTCATTATCGAAGAGAAGAAGGTGAGCACTCAATAGGTGGATTTCAGAGGAGCAGCAAAATCGAATTCATCAGCAAATCTTGAAAATTATCAGGTACTTCGAATCATTCTAAAATTCTTCATATTTCGGTGTGTAGTTGCAAACCCTAAAGAGAAATGGAAAAAATTAAAGGTTCGATCACATTGGATGAATATAATAGTGCAAATATCAAATCTATGAGGAACTTATTGCTTCCTAGTGAATTAAAACAATTGAGCGAAGCCAAGCATGGAAATTTAGATATGTGGAATGAGTTTTCATACATCGAGAATGTGGAATTCATAAAATTATTATTGGGAATATTACATGGTGATTTTTTCACCTTGTACAAACCTTACATCATCTCAAAATATGCAATTGAGAAATTAACTTGTTTTTGCAAAGTTAAAGATGTTCCCAGAAAGAAATCTATCTGGAACAAAGAGGTCAAAACCCTAACTGGAATAATTGGAGATCAGAGAGCTTTGTTGATAGCAACAATCAAGAATCCCATTACGAAGTACATTGCACATGGAATAACCTATAAAATATTCTACCAAAATTGGGAAGGAGCTACATCGGTTGGCGCAATATACATTGCTCATAAAATGATAATTGAAAGTCAGGACTTTGACCTATGCAGATTGTTAAAATATTAGATGATGGAGAATGTTCAACTGACAAAGGAGTTAGGGTATCCAATCAGGTTTGGCACTCTAACTATATGTCTGGTTATTTATTTTTTGAATTCGTTTCCAAAAATCGACAATGTAGCATGGAAATCAGATGAACCGATATGCACCCAAATTTACTCTTATTCTAAGAGTTTGTCTAACTAGGATTTGGAATTTGAAATTTTCTATAAGAATGTGCTTATAAAGTGTGGATCAATCAATATTTTCCCTCTGGTAAGAATAATGGAAGTTGGTTCCTCTTCCAGTAGCACTTATAGAGGACAAAAAAGAGGACAAGAAATCATTGAATACAACCCTCCAGAAAGAAAAGTTCCCAGGATTGAGGGAAAAAGGAAAGAAAATTAAATTGTAGACATTCTAAATGAAGAATTTGATGAAGAACATGAGAATCCACTTGTAAATGAGTTCATTCAAGAAAAAGGTAGTGAGGAAGAAGAAAATTTGTCAAAAGAAAAGCTACAACAGCTTATCCAAAGTGCAAGTGGTATTCAAAAAATTACAAGGTTATGGTAAGTCAGACCATCATACAATCAGGACTTGATTCTAGAAGTTCTAAATGCTCATATTGAGCATTGTAAGATAAGATTGGAAATTCTAAAGGACATTCTACCTGAAGATATGATTAAGTGTAGCAAAGAATCAATGGGCTCTAAAGACAAAGCCATAGAAGAAGGTGAAATTATCTCTCATCTGAAGGAACAATTCAAACTATCCCTTGCCAAGCTAAAGAATAAAGTGAATGAGTTGATACAATGCATTAACTCTTCCATAGGAATCTACAACTATTGTGTTTGTTGGCCCCATGCAGTCAGCAATTACAAGGATAAGTTGGATCAGATTGAGACAGAACTGAACGACATTGGAAAAAGCTTTGACATGTCTCAGGATCCAGATCGCATTATCAAGAGAAGAATCCAGGAGTTACAAACAGCTCAAATAAAAATTCAATTGTCAAAGAATTTTTTTGTAGACACATTTTGGAAGGTAAAAGACTTAATTGAGTGCAGGCTAGAGCAATTGGTGGAAATTTTGAAAAATGGCGAAAAATTGGAAGAAGCAATCACAATTCCTGAATCTCTCATTGAGATTATCAACAAGACTTCCAAGAACAATAGCTTGATTATTAGCTGGAAGAAATTTCTTCTGGAAGTGAAGAAAAAAAATAAGATAATTTTCTAAAAGATAGAAGCAATTTGTTTTTAAGTTTTTGAAATTTTGATCAAAGGAGAATAGATGTAAGCGTATATGTGTTACATTTTTGAAGAATTCATGATTTTGAACAAATGCTTTGTCACTTTAATTCGGCATATGGCACCCATTATTTTTCATTGATGTCAAAGGGGGAAAGAATATAGTAAAAAATGCCTTATAGGGGGAGAGAATGTCTTGTGAATCTCAGGGGGAGAAAGTGCAACAAGCAGTTTGGCAGTATACCTAGAATGATTCTGACACTTAGTCATTTTTCACTAAGTGTTGCCATCAATTCCAAAGGGGGATATTTTTGGCATATGGTTGAAGATATTGGCTTGTAAGTGTTGTCGTTAATGGCAACCCAATTCATGCAACTCAAGTCTTGCATCCCATAGTGCAGCACAATTTTGGCTCCTACTGGCATAACAGAGTAAAGAACAGGGGATCCAATAAAAGGCATAAAATTTAATCTAGTCATTCCACCAGATAGATATTTTGGGTTGTGGATCTCTAAGGAATTTTTGTTAAGGCTTGTAGTATCTTGATACTTATGTGCACTCACTGGTAAGTGATCTACAGATACGGTGCACTAATTTGTTAACTATCTATGCTAGAAGGTCGACCTAGCAAAGATGGAATTCGCGGATGTATAAGATAGAATTAATCATAAGTCTCCATGTTGGATTAAGTGTTATTTAGGTCCTCTCTTTGTCTTAAACAACTTTGGAGGATGCACATAAATATTTTGTTGTGGATTTGGCCGACAAGTTAAAAGTAACTTAATGTTTTATGAAGTCGACTGTTGGATGAATAAGTCTTTGATCGCGGATATATATAAGAGATTTTTTTTATCATTTAACAAGGCATGCATAGTGTATGAATATGAATAAGTGTGAATTGTGAGATCTAGTAGAGCAATAATCCAAATTTGATCATAAGTGATGCAAAGAGCAGCAAAGAGCAGAATAGGGCAGAGTACAGTATAAAGTCAGAAAGCATATCCCGAATAAGATCCATGAGCTTCACTAGAAATGTTACCTAGCATTATTAGATGCCATTATCTCATTTCACCATTTAGATGGTTTTAATATGAATTTTGTAGGCAGTAAGCCTTTTTCTTTTGAGCAATGAGCTCTAGGCAGTGCGCCTGAATGCAAGTGCATTCCTTTTATAAACAACTATATTTTGAGTACTCAAATTGTGGATTAATATCCACTGCGGTTTTTCCCCTAACAGGGTTTCCATGCAAAAATTTGTGTGTCATGGTGTTGTGTATATTTACTTTGAATACATGCATCTTTTCTTTAGTACAATGGTGAAATGGTTTCATGCCTTGAATGAATGGAGTTTGAATAATTTTTTAACACTGATTCACCCCCCCTCTTAGTGTTCCCTTGATTCCAACACAAGATCTACGCTGAGCATGATCCTCAAGACATCACAAAAGAAGGTTTGAAATGGGCATAAAGGCAAAGTGACTTGATATAGTTTTGTAAAGATATTTTATTGTCTAGTCTTTCAATCAACTTTTTTATAAAAAATTTACTTGCATTAAGGTTTTTTTAGAAATCCTTTTGTAAAATCAACATAATTTACCCCAAATTAATCATAGCATGAATTTATTTTCATCATATAGTGATGTCTAGATTGGTTAGACATAAATTATTTTTTCCAAAAAAATCAAAATTAAAATGTTATTAAAAAATAGTAACATATATAATTTCATATTTCTGAGAATTTTTCAAAAATAATTGATAAATAAAATACTATGATAAAATTCATTTTAAAATTACATATTTAAAAATCAGATAATTTCATCTATAATGGTTTTATTTTTGTTCGAAAATTCTAAAAAAGGACTCATTGACCATATTGCCAAAGTCCATTCCTTCCAAACAAAATCTAAGTACCTTGATTTAAAAGTTAATTAATGAATAGGAAATTTATATTCAAAAATTTAAAATATATGTATATTTCAAAACTAGACATTATCATTTTAATGGGTTTTAATTTCATCTAAAAATTGTAAGAAAATATTGTTAGCCAAACTACCAAAATATGTTCCTCTTATGAAAAATTCCCTACAACTTTCCACTAAAATTGAACTCAACTTCTTTCACTTGTGTAAATTACCAATAATATTTCCAATGGACTCATAGTAGGAATCCTCCCAAAATTGGAGAGGAAAATTCTCATGGAAAACTCATACTAGTCTAACATTTAGAGGTTTAGAGAGGGGGCTGAAGGAGATAGACCAAGGCTTGACTAAGAGAGAGTGTTCATCCCGCATCCATAAACTAATGTCATGAACTAGGCCTATTTCATTTGAAGTGTAAAAATTCACTATGAAGAACCCCTAACACAAGGAAAATATTGATCTTTCTATTGGTCAAAGATTGCACAATTCCAAAAATTGGATGTGTAGCTTAGGAAGAGAAGTATACAAGTTGTTGACTCCATAGACTATTCCTTGTTGGAGATAAAATAATTTATTTTCAATAATTTCTTATTCACAACCATCATAGGGGAGGATTATGAATAGGTCATGGACCAAAGTTTATCTCATAGAAAAGGGTGGGAATCCTTGATCCATCTATGGTTGCACATGACCACTAGTGATTTTCCCTTAAAGCTCCAAACTTCTCTCTATTAGAAACATGGAATCCAAGAGAATATATAGATACTTAAATAGGAACTTGTAGAGACATGATGCCATTACTGATCTTGAAATATAAACTACCACCATCATGATGGAGATTGTCCAAAATAGAGTCTTTACCAAATTCCTCATACCCAAATAGTGATAGAAAAAAATTGTAACATGCAAAATCAACACAAAATCCCATGAAAAGAGAATAGTCACAACAAATAAGGGAGGAATGAGATATTTGAGATTAACTCCATGACTAGGTGAGGTGAAAGTATTTTTTTTTTACTAGGAGAGATGCATTTCCCAAACCCACACATTCACAAATACACACACTAGATGCATCTAGATGTGGTGGTAGGAAAGAACCAAGTGATAGGGTGTATGGGGAGGGAAAAAATGATGAGATAAATATGATTATAATTCTATGAGGATTATTTTTAAATTTTCCTTTCTTGCATATAACACTCTTCTTGATTGATACATTTCTTCTTCTAACTTACTTCTCAAAAGTTGATTATATCTCCTAATACATTTATTCAATATTTTGATGGGACACCTTGAACCACTATTATTCTCTATAATTACTTATCTACTAGTTTATACCTCAATGGAATCTTAATGCCTAAATAATTCCTTTATCATTTCTTAAAAGGAAAGTAATAGCCAAAGTTGATAATCTAATATAGAAATTTATTGAAATTATGAATTATTTGGCAATGATTCATGAGAACCATAACTTCAATCATAAATCAAACTCAATGCAACCAACATATTTCTAAAGGAGTGCATTTATGCTTTCACTATATGAAGTCAATGAACATTTCATTTGTTTGGAAGTTAGCCATTTAGGAATTCTTGTTGTAGATAGTTTATCTTTTATTTTGAAACAGGCATCAATAAATTGAGCTTAAGTAACAAGAGTTAACTCATGTAGGATAATTAGGGTGTAAGATCAATATTGCATCCCAAAAAAAAATGTTTATTTTAAATTTTGTTAGGTTTAGTGAATAAATTTTCAATAAGGGATAAAAATGATATGGTTACTTTTTTTAGTAAGTTTGACAGACTAAAATAGTAGGTTACTATTTTTAGTATGTTTTCATTTATGCACGTATGGACATGAATTTTTTTGGCATAAAAAATGGAAGTGACATTTTTTTGTAAAGGATAAAGATGATTAAGTGGTGAGGAAAAAAAGAAGATCTATTTTGGATGGGAAAATAGACGATTTTCCTTCTTTTTCAGCATAGAATGGAGGTTTGGGTTTCACTGTCCACTATTGTCATTCATAGATTTACATGTTTTATTTTTACATGTATCATTAGCCCATATTTTTGTAATAGTAGTCTTGTGACAAAATACTTTTATTACATTTGATTTCATGTGTGTAGATGATTTCATGAAATCATAATAAATTTACATGTTTATTGTTTCTAACTTTTTTGTCTATGTAAGGTTGTGTTCATAGAGAGTCTCCCTTCATTGCTTAGAGAGAAAATAAACAACTGATTAAGAATGCAATGAAAGATACAGAATGGGTCCTGACTGCAAGGCCTGATGAGGTACCCATGAACAAGCAACTAAAATATTTCATAACCAAAGAAAAAGAGAAATCCTCATGGGAAAAATTTATCTCCAAAAGAGAGATAAAAGAAATGAAATCATACATGTGACAAAAGAATGTAGGACTCAACATGTCCTCCCAAGTGTTTTTTTATCACATAAGTACAATCAAGATCCCCCTAAAGTAGATAAATATGAGACAATGAATCTCCCCTAGAAGGATGTAGGTCCTCTGCCAAAAATGAATGCTCGAAGAAGAATTTTGAAGATGATCCAAAAATGACAAATAGTGTTCCTCCCTTTAGGAAGAAACACATCAATGGAACATGTAGAAGAAACTCCCTAAGGAGAATATATCTCATGATGGGTTTCATTGAAAAATTCTCAAGGGTCCACATGCTTGAATCAAATGAATCCAAATTATATGAAGAAAATCCAAACAACTGTGAAGATACCTATAAAAACCTCCAAAGAAAATGGTGATGTGATACTAGGTGAGTTGGATATATCATCAAAGGGGATGTGAATATCCTCAAGTGTGTCCCTAATATATTTAATGTGTGACTCAATAAATAATGTTAAAATTTCTATCAAGTAGTCATCCCACATATTTAAAACTGAAAGACTATAAACATCCTACTAAACTAAACTGATCTCTAAAGATGTGGGAGGTGGAGGTGGTGGAAGCACAACACAAGTCTCATGAACCAAGGTGGATGATGGAAGTCCACATAGGTTTAACTTACTAAAATTATTCTCAGATATATGATCCACTCTAAATGCATAAGAGAGAGGACTAGTCAATGATAGTGGAATCTCATCTGGAGCAATATGAGAGAAAGTATACAATAGAGAGGCGTGATCCACTAACTATTTTCCCAAATACAAGAATCTCTCTATTGCATATCTCTCTAATAATAACTTGATTAGGTGTTAACTCTACTATCTTACATACACTATTATGTGCAATATAATAAATTGAAAGGATATTGGAAGATAATGAAGGGACACAAAACACAACATAAAATATGTCATCATCAACATCTATATATCATTTCCCAGTAACACTCATATAATTTTTATTCCCCATCAAAATATATGGTAATGTGTAAGGCTCATATGAATAGAACATACCTAGAGACTCTTGGTTAGCTTATCAATATCCTTTTGTGCATGCATTTTTTGTTCTTCATTTTCCTTCCTCAAATTATCAATCTCATCCAAAGAACATATGAGTTTACCTTCTAAATACACTTCTCCATCTTCATCATGATCTTCAACCTTACCACTTTCCCAAACTGCAAATCCTTTTTCCATGAGTGGGGAATCATTTCTTTTAACCATCAAGGAACAATCATATCTATCATCTGAGTTATTACTAACTTCAGATAAACCACTTTCTTTAGCAGACTCTTATTCTTCTTCCTTTCACTAACATTTTCTTTCTCAAATTTATACTTTTCCTCATAAGTGCATTCAAAAAACCAATTTTACCACTGTTAGAGCACTTAAAGGGTAACATACCTCTATATTTTTTGGAGCCTCTCCTTAGTCTTTTGATCAAATCATCTTCCACAAAATCAAACTCCTCTGATCCATATGTATATACTTACATCTCTTCATTTATAGCTTCTTTGAAAGTGAATCTTTTTTCTTGGATGGTTCTACAACTCCCATTCTCATCTCATAGGTTGTGAATATTACATGTAACTCAATAATGGTGAGTTTATCTACTTCTCTATCTTCTTCTATTGCAGAAATTTTGGAGTTGTATCTAGATGGCATTAACCTTAAAAAAAATTGAACAATAATAGGCTCTTTCACTTCTTCTCCTAGACCTCTGATAGCATTTAGTATTTCATCTACTCTCAATAAGTATTATAGAATCTTCTCTTCTCCATTCATCTTGAAACTTTCAAACTTGTTTCTTAATATTTTTAGCTTGGCTAGCTTCACTTTGTCATCTCCATAATAGATGTTCTTCAACTTATTCTACATCATGTGTAGTCTTACAGTTCATGACTTTAAAAAATATTGAACTTGACAACCCACAAAGAATTGTGTTATTTTCCTTAGCATTGTCTTCATATGCCTTCTTTCAACCTTAGTAGTTGGAGATGTAGAAGGAACAGTATATTGCTTCACTACTGACTTCCACACATCAAACCCTAATGAAGACAAATATATGTCCATTTTGATGCTCCAAAAAGTGTAGTTTGATCCATCAAAGAGAGGTACTCCATTTGAAGATAAGACTTATTGACTAACCATTTTGTGTTCACTTATCCAAGATCTACCTGAGATAATTAAGCTTCTCCAAGGGAAATAGAACTCTAATACCATTTTCTCGGACACAAAAATCTACTAAGAGGGGGTTGAATCAGTAGATCAATTAGAACTAATTTATTTTTATCCCTTTATGAATTTTTTTTAAACAAGTAGAGAGATAATAATACACACACACAAAATACCATAACACAAGATATATGTGGAAAACCCAAGATGGGAAAAATCATGGTGACAAAAGTTGCTTGAATCTATTGCTCAAATCCAACATCATAATCAAATCTTATGTTTACAATGTTTAAGGGGACCAACCCTAAGGAGACACCAATCCCATGGTTTTAGGAGCACCCACTCCAAGGAAGAACCAACTCCCTACTCTGAGCACCTACCTAGATATCCGATGGCACCCACCAATCATATTTTTAATGCAATGTATTATTTTAAACACAATTCAATATTTCAACTTAATTTACAACTGCGCAATTCTCTGCAACTCAACACTATTCTCTGCACCTCTCTCAGTTTTGTGCCTTGAATAAAAAACCTTCTGATGAATTTTTCTTTTTGTTTTGGTTCCACTCATTTTTTCCATGTGCATTCTCTATCTACTTCATGGAACTCTCTTACTCTACTATATGCACTTCTCAACACTATGATAATTTCTTGATTTTCTTCTTTTTTCATTCCTTCACTGACCTTAAATAATTGTCTCGAGTTGTGAACCTATAAAAAATCTCTACTAGGTTTTACTCATTCACAATCTTCTCCAACAAGATACTTGTTCATCAAGCCATGCACCATCATCATCAAATTTTGTACTAATACCATTTCAGGTATATATCCAATCAATGGTTTTTTCATTAATGATCATTCTCTAAATCTGATCTTATATGAACATCAATAATGTGATCTTCATTGCCTAAGGGATCCAATCACCATTACACTTATTAGTTACAGTGGTTATAGTCATTAATTTCATTCTCTATGTCGACTACCTACTTGAATGATGGTCTTTTTCCATTATCCTCACCTAGTCATTGTAGATATTCAACTTTGAACTTGGACTGATGATCAGACTCTTCACACCAACTTTCTTAATAATCTCTATTATCCTTGACAAATTTAAAACACCACCGTCAGATTTATCTCCTTTAAATTAGCACCATTGATCTCATTCACTTTGTATTCACAAACATCATTTCCACTCAACATATTGCCACTTTGTATGAGACATCAACCTCCATATTTGTGATGTGAAGAGATGTGGAAATATCCATCCAATCACCATTACACAATCTTCATCATTGGATACTCATTACATCCTCTTTTCCTATCACAACTTTGTTTGCACATAAAGAGAGTTAATTTTAATGCAAAGGATCATTGTGATGCAATTACATTCAACCATCTACCATGTTGGACATGTGTCTTTATTGCTCCATCACATTTCTAAAGAGAAAACCCACCAATGTCTCCATCACAACCCTTTAATGTATCATGAAAATCTTCCTGTCTTGAAGGTGTATAAACGTGATATGAACAATCCTCACAATGCAATCTTGTCTCGCCATTTGTCCTTGATTTCATCATACTCCACTAACTCTTTAGCCATCATGTATCATGCATTTATTTCCTTCCTATTTCTTCACACCGGTGATGTGAAGCAATGAACTAATGACTCTTAGACTTCCTTCACATCATCTCAACCATTTACTAGCCTTCATTTCACATCATGCAAACCACATGCTAAGGTAAACTTCAAAATTTGATGTAAATGATATTAGTGATAGTTGTTCGATATCTATGCTCTAATCTCCACCATTGAACTCCTTCATTGCACATCATGCAAACACAATGTCATGAAAATAAGAAAAACATGATGTAAAGGATTGATGCGATGCACATAAATTGCTAATTGATAATGCTAGGTAAAAGGGGCCAATTATCCTGATGACATTGAATGGCTTAATTGATGACTTAAACAAACTGCTACCATCAATCTCCAATCAAATTCAAATCATAAACTCTGATCATTCACCATGACTATAACACCTTGGGGTTTACTGTAAAACCCTTGTTCTATCTAAGAGTAGAGATAAATTAATTATCTGCTTAATATATATCCTTTGGACCTGCAACTCACACTTCTAGAAATCTCTTGAAAAACCCACATCAAATCTGCATCTTGATTTCTCTGTAGACATTTGGAAGTGACCCTTGCAACATGTCAATATTCCATGACAACTTTTCAACATTGCAGAAACATGATCTTCTCTATATCATATCACACCATACTTCTAGAGACTGAACCATGACACTACTTGACATCAATCCAAAACTCTCCCCTATAGGATATCATTCAGATATCCCCTTTTGGCATCAATGATAATATTATTCTAACAATCTCCCCCTTTGGCATTGATGGCAAAACCAAATGCTCCAAATACTTAGAACTAATTAATGAGAATTTGCACAAACTCTCCCAATCAGAGCATTTTCACTACTTTCTCCCCCTTTGACATCAATGAAAAAGGGACTGTGTTTCCCCTTTGACTGATACCAATTTATTTCAATTTGTGCTCTCCTCCTTTGACCTCAATAGAAAAACCAAATTATCTAGATGCTATGTACCAATTCATGCTCCAATTCAGGCTCTGTACCAACTAAACTTCTATAAACCAATTCACAATGGTCTAATACCAATTGTAACCATTGTTTACCAATTATAAAAAAAAATTATGAGTGCACATAAAAAATAGCTCCCCCTTAGACATATCTCCACTCCTTTTACAATCTATTCTTGCTCAATTACATGAGCATTTTCACAACTTCTCCCATTAGAGAATTTTCTCTAGTTTCTCCCCCTTTGGAAAGAAAAACAAAGAGAAAGAATGTAACCATAAATATACAATCATCAAGTCATTAGAAATTTGTAAAAATAGGTTTATCTAACTTGATCTCTCTCTTAATTTCTATGGGTGAAGGAAATTTCTATGAAACTCCCCCTGAATTCATGCCCTATCACTAGGATTTAGTGATGTGAGGCAATAGTAGACACTTTGAGTGTTTTCTGCTAACCTTTCAGTCTCCACACCTTCTGTGGTTTCTTCTTTGTCTTTTCAGCCTTCTTCTCAAAAACATGTGAAATTTTGTTCCCTCCAAGGGATTTATTCTTTCTTTCATTCTATGCTATTTATCTTAAATAATTTTTTCTACAATTCTTAGCTATGTGACCAAAACTATTACAATTTTAGCACATTACATTCATATCCATTACAGGAGCAAATGAATTCCTATTCATATATTTTATTCCCCTTTTAGGTTCATCCTTACACTCTCTAACCCTATGACCAAACTAATTACATGAATAACAGTAACCATAAAAACATAGGGAATACCTAGTCATATCATTTCTTTGAGCAAGATGAGGAGGTCTTCTTTGATTTGGCTTCTTCATGTATCTCACCTTTGAGAAACCATCTGCATTAACCCTCTTAGTGTTTTGTTTCTTCTTTAAGTCTTCAAGTATTGATTTCTCAATCCTCTTATATGCTACAAGATTATTTTCTTCAACCGATTTCTTCATCTCAACAACATTCTTATATGGCTTTCCATTCTCAGTGGCATTCTTCTTGCAGATTTTATCATTTTGTGTGAAACACTTTTCTTCTACTTTAAAATTATCATTAAATTTAGCAGTTGCATTCTTGGTTGGGCTTTTACCTTTTTCAAAACTAAGACCATACTTCTCTTTTGATGGCTTTTCTGAATTTATCAACTTATCTAATATCTCATATCCACCTTTCAACTTCATACCTTTATCAATAATCTCCTTAGCATTTGATAAATCTTTCCTCGGGGCCACTATTTCTTCTTCTAGCTTCATGCACTCATCTAATTTAAACTTTAGTTCATACTTAACTACATCTTTTATCCTTTTAGCTTCATCTACTTGTGTCTTCAAGCTAACTATCATTTGATTAGATTATTCAAGACTCTTGGTTAGCTTATCAATCTCCTTTTATGCATTCATTTTCTATTCTTCATTTTCCTTAAATTATCAATCTCATCCAAAGCATAGATGATTTCACCTTCTAAATCCACTTATCCTTCTTCTTCATCATGGTCTTCAACCATACCATTTTCCTAAACTACAAAGCCCTTTTTCCATGACCAGAGATTCATTTCCTTTAACCATCAAGGCATAGTCATATCTATCATTTGAGCTATTATTTTCTTATGTGTAGAATCTTCTTCTTCTTCCTTTCACTAAAATTTTCTTTCTCAGAGTTATTATTTTCATCATAAGTGCATTCAAAAGCAAGATAACCAATTTTTCCATAGTTATAGCACTTAAAGGGTAACATACCTATATGTGTTGGAGACTCTCCTTAGTCTTCTAATGAAATCAACTTCCACAACATCAGACTCCCCTAATCCATATGTAGATGCCTCCATATCTTCATTTTTAGCATCTTTGAATGTGGTTTCTTTCTTGGACAGTTCTACAACTCCCAGTCTCATATCATAGGTTGTGATGATTCCATGTAACTCATCAACAGTGAGTTTATCTACTTCTCTAGCTTCTTCTATTGTAAAATTTTTGGAGTTATATCTACATGGAATTGACCTTAAAAATTTTGAACAATAGAAGGCTCTTTCACTTCTTCTCCTAGACCTCTGATAGAATTTACTATTTCATCTACTCTTAAGAGGTATTCTAAAATATTCTCTTCTTCATTCATATTCAAACTTTAAAACTTGTTTCTAAAAATTTGCAACTTGGTCAGCTTCACTTTGTCAACTCCTTGATAGATTTTTTTCAACTTATTCCATACATCATGTGCATTCTTACAATGCATGACTTTAATAAACACCGAACTTGATATCCCACAAATAATTGCATTATTTTCCTTAGAATTATCTTCATATGCCTTCTTTCCAGCCTTATTAGCTAGAGATGTCACAAGAACAATATAACCCTTCATTACTAACATCCACACATCAAACCCTAACGAAGAAAAACATGTCTCCATTTTTATGCTCTAAAAAGTGTAGTTTGATCTATCAAAGAGAGGTACTTCATTTGAAGACAAGCCTTCTTGACTTACCATTTTTTTTCACTTATCCAAGATCTACCCGATTTGATTAAGCTTCTCCAAGGGAACCAAAGCTCTGATACAAATTGTTGGAACACAACAATATACTAAAAGGGGAGGTGAATCAGTAGATCAATTAAAACTAATTCCTTTTTTATCCCTTTACAGAAATTTATTAAACAAGAAGAGAAATAATCATACAGACACACAAGCCCATAACACAAGATATACGTGAAAAACCCATGATGGTAAAAACCACTGTGACAAAATTTGCTTGAGTCTACTGCTCAAATCTAGCATCACAATCAACTCTTCTTATTACAATATTTAATGGCACAACCATAAGGAGACACCAATCCCCTAGTTTTAGGAGCACCCACTCCAAGGAAGCACAAACTCCCTACTCTGATAAATTATACAAATATCTAATGGTACCCACTATTGATGGTGTTTTCTGCACAGCAACAACTCAGACAGAATATGATATCCTATCTCTCTTGAAAGGTAAATCTCTATCAGCAAGCCTCAAGAGATAACCCCAAGGTCTCTAATTTCAGGTCTTGACAATGCATAAACAGCTCAGATAATATGTAAAAATGTTCATAATCACAAGGGTCCTTACAAATAAATACTAGATCTTCAAACTTATCAGATTTCACAATATATTGATACTCAAATTCCTAAATCTAACCCAGATAATAAAAGAAATAGCAAAACATAAGGGTTTAAGAGAGATCCTAAGATTAAAATTACTCCTCAAATCAATCACAACAATAATGAATGATGCAAATGGACAGATCCCCAACAAAACCAATCTCTGCTTAATCAAGGACAAGCCTACAACTACACAGAAATGGTGCAATCTTCTAAGGTAACTAAATATTTTCATAATGTGAACATTCATCCACATACCCAGTAAATGGTGCAATATAAACAAGCATTCATAGTTGAACTTAGCTTAAAATAAGGCCCAGAATAACTTTACACAACAACTTACAATCAGAAAATTGCTAAAAGTATGGACTGGAGATCGATCAACATCATTAACATTTCACCATTATCATGAAAGAACTGAAAAACTAACATCTAATATCTAACTTGCATTCAAGATTTCAAAAGAAGTTTGGAAAGATAGAATAACAAGAACCATGCATGATAAATAAATCCAAGAGAGGCCACCAAAGCACAATTTCTTCAATTATATTGAATTCATCCAATAGTAGCAACAATTCCAGTATCCAGTATTACAGCACTTGCTTCAAAATAAAACTAACTTCTAATCCTAGCTTTCGGCTCTATTGCCTAACTTTCTTCAAAATCTAATCTTCTAGCCCTTACAAACGAGGTGAAATGCCATACTTATAGAGATTACATCATATGTCAGCCCAAGTTAGGGTTACAAAGAAGGTAGGCCAAAAAATAGGTCGGCCTAGAAATTTCCTAAAATAAAACATGACATTGCATTAAATGCACGAGATTCTTTTCCAGGTCAGCCTGGGATCTCTACATAACTCGGTCCAATGCATGTGAAGGTTGTAGAAGAAATAATGGGAAGCACAAATTCTGAGGTATTCATTCATTGGTCGGCCCTTTATATTTTCCTTGACCTAATTTATCTTGCACCCTAAGGAAAATTGCCTCTAGGTCAGCCAAAGGTAGGGTATTTCATATTTTGAATCTTCTATCAAGGGACTTAATCTCTTCCCTTGATTTCCTGATGCCCTCATCCCACTCCACCTTGAGATCTTGATACTCCTCCATGACAAAATTATAGGTGGATGCATCATCCACCATGGTGAACTGTGCTTGGACCATCATCTACTAGAGCATAAACCTTACGCCACCATTTCTTCAATTTGTTCAAAGCTCAGATGCTTTAGTGAAAACTTTTTTTTCTTCTTATCATGATCTCAAAAAATGGAATACACTTGCCAGAAATATCCTTCAATGTATTCCCCATCTGCTTCCCTTGTTTATGAATCTTCTTTAAAACCTTTTTATTGAATTATAATAATTCATACCATTCCCAGGGTTCTGAAACCTTTGAAGAAGGTAGGATCTCATCACTCACCAGCTTCTCCTCTATGTAATCCATGATTATCTTCAACTTTTGTAGGAGGAGGTCTATATTTGTTTTATCTTGCCAACACATTCTGCAGTCATTCAAAGGATCCATGTGCATCACCACAAGTGGAAAAAATTTCCTCAATCATTTTCAGCTTGATCTTTTCTACCTCTGATATGGAAGATCCTTCTGCACCAGGATCTACCTGTTTACTCTTAGTCTTACCAGCAACTGCCTTAATTGATTCAGCCTACACTCAAAAGGACCACGATAAATATCCATTATAGCATGAGAATCCAAGTTAGTCCATTACAAATAACATGCTCATCACTCAAAGAAGTCAAAACAGCCATCAGAATCCCTAAGAATATCATTAAACATCCCATCTTCAAAGTTCAGGATTTTCACCCCTTCATGGAATTCAAGCCAGAAGGGAATTTTGGGGAATTCTGAGACAAGTAGAATTTGACGAGGGAAGCTTATCAAGCACACAAATTTACTCAATCAGCATAAAAAACTCAACAAACACTCTCACATATCCTTAAATGATTCAAATCAATCATATAATCTAAAGTCATTAGCAATTAACACATGCATTCCTTCAGTTCTTCATTCCTAATAGATCTTCGGGGAATTTCGTCAGGGATAGAAATCCATGCAACTTAGCAAAAATTGGCACACTTAGGGAAAATGAAGGGGAAACGAAAGTTCGATGATTTCCCAAGACGACGTATTTTCACAAAGTCAGTCTAATTTGCATGTTCTATGCACTCTTTCGGTAAAACGACCAAGCAATGGAAATCCGAGGAAATCCTAAGGGAAAGGAAATCCCCGAAATGATCAAAATCCCAAAATCATTGACTTTGTCAGGATTTCGCCCAAGTTGATCAAACGATCACAAATTTGGGAATTCAAGATCGGATTCAACTCTCTTCAAATCGTTCATCAATAAATTTTACTTTCTAACTCTTCCAAGGGCAATCTAACAGTTATTGGTAATGAATTAAGATCAAGCCCTAGGGTTTCATGATGAACATGCAATTATAGACTCATTCCACTCGCTTTCCCTATCAAATGCAAGGAGAACCAAGATCGAGAATCCAGGCAGAAAAAATCACGCACAAGACCAAGCTTGGGATGAGATAAAACTAGAAAAGGATAGTCACATTGATTTCAAAGGAGGCATCGAAAGAACAAAGGGAGTAACCCTAATTTAATCATAGACCCTCAACATGTCAAAATCCAGACCCAAAGAAAACCTGATACGCCAAAGAATCATTCACACTCATCAATCGAAAGCAAAGCAATGAATACATACCATGAATGCAGAGAAAGTTGAAATAATAGCAACGGGCAACAATGATGCCAAGAAAATCACTACCAAATCCAAGAATCCATAGGTCCAATTCCCACACCAAGTCAAGCACTCAAGATCAAGCTCATCCAAATTCAATCAAAGAAAAAGAAATCAATCATAGCATAAAAAACCACCCTGGACGTCATTAAACCCAATCCACAGAAATCACACGTGAAGCATAAATGTAGTAACGTGACAACCCAGAAGAGTCAGGGAATCTAAGGAGATGCGGGAACTTTGATAAAATCCGGTCGACACGGAATTTCATGGACCGAAATCTTTGAGTCACAATTTAAAACCAGCCTCATTGGGTTTCCAAGGAAACCAAGGAAATCCGCCAGAGCAAGAAAATCTCGAAACCAAGGGAAAACCCGAATTTACCCAAAACTTCAAGATTTCAAAGTGTTATTTCAAGAGGGACATTTGCATGAACAAGATAAGCATTTAGGAACATTGCAAATTAACCAAATCTCACAACCACGGGACCAAAGACCAAAGACAAGGCCACATAAAAGAACCAAAAGACCAAACAAAGAGGGTCCCTGCTTTTAGTGGGGCATGTGTGCAAGAACTGCACAACACCCACCAATTAGATTTACAATGCAATGTATTATAATTTGTTCTTTTAAACACAATTCAATGTTGCAACTTAATTTACAACTACACAATTCTCTACCACCCAACACTTTTCTCTACACCTCTCTAAGTTCTACACCTTGAATAAAAACCCTTATAATGAATTTTCCTTTTTGTTTGGGTTTCACTTAATCTTCACATGAGCATTCTTTTTCCACTTCAAAGCACTCTCTTACTCTACTACATGCACTTCTCAACGCTAAAATAATTTCCTAATTGTCTTCTTTTTGCATTCCTTCACCTACCTACAATAATTTCCTCAAACTATGCACCTATACCGATTCTCTACTAGGGTTTACTCATTCACAATCTTCTCTAGCGAGCTACCTGTTCATCAAGCCACACACCATCATCATCAAATTTTGTACTAATGTCATTTTTAGTGTATATCTAATATAGGATTTTTTTTCATTAATTCTCATTCTTTGAATCTAAGCTTCCATTCATCATGAATGTGATCTTCACTGCCTAAGGGATCTAATCACCATTACACTTAGTAGCTGGAGTGGTTATAGTCATTAATTTTATTCTTTGTGTTGACTACCTACTCAAATGAGGGTTTCCCACTAATTATCCTCACCTAGCCATTGTATATATTCAACTTTGAACTTGGACCATTGATCAAACTCTTCATGCCACCTTTCTTAATGATCTCCATTATCCTTTCCAACTTTAAAGCACCATCTTCAGATTTATCTCCTTTAAACTGGCACCATTGATCTCATTCACTTTGTATTCATAGCCATCATGTCCACTCAATGTATCGCTACTTTGCATGAGACATCAACCTTCATATTTGCAATAAGAGATGTGAAATTTGTCTGATCACCATTAGAGAACCTCCACTGTTGGATACTTATCGCATCCTCTTTGCCTATTGCAACTTTTTTTGTGTGCAAAGAGAGTTAATCATGATACAAAGGATCATTGTAATGTAATTAAATTCTTCCATTTGTCATGTTGGGTATGTGTCCTTATCGCTCCATTTCATTTCTGAAGAGTGAATCCACTAATGTCTCCATCGCAACCCTCAAAAAGCTTCACATCGTGAAGGTATATAAATGTGATATGAACTGTAGATACTAAAAATCTGCAAGAGAGACTTAAACTATTTCATGTTGTTAGCATAAGTTAGTTCAAATCAACAAACTCAACATCCCTGTGAAATATAGAATCATGTTAAACAATGCAACTAATGAAAACAATGAAAAAACATGAATCATTCCTATCCCATTTTGGATTGGTGCACCTTTGGTATGTGAAGGAGCCCTTTCCCAATCCTTGATAAGCTTAATGATGGTGATATACAAAGAGATGCAATATGAACTCAAGTTGCCTATAGTGAGAATGCCCAAATTGTAGATGCAAATGAAGGAGAAATCCCCTTGGATTTATAGGTGAGATTGAAGAGAGAAGAGGCAAGGTTGAAGAATGTGGGACTAATCCCCAACAAATAGGAAAGAGCCACTTGTCACCATCTGAATGGGTCATGATTGTGCAATTTTTGGCCAATGTGCCCATTTGAAATTTGAAAATAGCATTAAATGCATATGGTTGAGGGATTTGGGGGGAAATTTGTTTGGAAAAAAAAATTCAAACAAACGGAGTTAATGAGGGCATATTCCTTGGGAATATGTTTTTTGAGGAAAATAGATCTTTTAATAAATCAAAATAAATGATTTATTGTGCAAGTGGGAAAAGCTAGAGGATGAGACATGGGTTAGGCTTAGCATTAATCAGGGATTTGATTAATTAAACTACTGATTAGTTTATTGTGACATTTTGACTTAGACTTGTGGGTTAGAATAAATCAAAATGAGAGGACAATAATTATTAGCCATTTAATTAAATACATGTGATTTAATTAAATCAAGAAACCTTAGGAGGTAATCAAATAAAAATGATTTATTTAATCAAAGATATAACCTTAGTGAATTAATTAAATTGATTTATTTAATTAATATACGAAATAATGTTGAATGAAGCATGATTAGATGCATGAGTCAATTTTGCATGTCTACATGAACAATCTGCACAATGAAATCTTGTCTTGCCATTTATCCCTCATTTCGTCATACTCCACTAACTCTTTAGCCATCGTGTATCATGCATTTCTTTCCTTCCTATTGCTTCACACCAACTATGTGAAGCAATGAAGCAATAACCATGAGCTTTCCTTTGCTTCATCTCAACCATTGACTAGTCTTCATCACACATCACTCAAACCACATACTGAGGTAAACTTAAAAACGTGATGCAAATGATATTAGTGGTAGTCATCTGGTCTTTATGCTCCAATCTCCACCATTGAACTCTTTCATCACACACCATACAAATATTAGGTCATGAAAATAAGAAAAATATGATGTGAAGTATTGACATGATGCATAAAAAATTCAACTAGATTTAACTTATAACTAGATTTCTTAAAATACATGTATTGCAAAAACCAAATAATGTATGTGCAAGAAATACCCGATTTAGCAAAAGTTGCACAATTTTCCATAGAAGGTGACATGGGAGGCTTAAAGGGGTTGGTCCTTGGGCATATGGGTTCCCATTTTCTAATGTATGGTCACTTAGTTTGAGACCTAGGTCTTGGTCACTTATATGTTCTCAATGGGGGTTGAAAAGGTGAAAGGATTGTTGGGTTCTAGTGAGGCAGGTTGGGGTTTCCACTAGCGGAGGAGATTCATTAGTTGCGTAGAGGAAGCCACTATGAGAGACTTAGGTAGAACTACTCAACAAAGAGTGCATGATGACATGAATAATAGTGTCCAATTCCACCCACCCACTAACACTAAACAATTCAATGGAAAAATTAAAATACCTCCACCATAATTCCCTAAAAATGCCACTGTGCAAAATTTGTACCTCAAAAATATTTTAAACCCACGCTAAAGGATTATTTTTTAACTTTTTTCTATACTTTCTTATGCCAGGGACCCATGTGCCTATATGAATCCTATACAACCTATATTGTAGTGTACAAATTGTATGGATCCATGTACAATTATATGAATTTTTGCCTTGAAAAACTTGTCAAAAAAATTGCCTAGATTTTAAAACTTGACATTTTTTTGTGAAACAATAGACAATGTTTAGGTTTTCAACCACTCTTGATGCAATGGAAAGGTCCATTTTTCTCTAGGATATACCAATAATTTTCACAAGGTTAAATCTCTCAAATTTTGAATAGTAGTCTATCCAAAATAATCCACTTGTGTCAAACTGAAAAGGATGATCATGTAGAGAATGAACAAGAGGGTCAAAGTGTTCCCTCACAACAACTAAAGAATGATCATCAAATATAAGATGAATGAAATTGATGATGTCTCCCAAATTATAAATGTGCGACTTATAAAACAAACCAAAAATGTCTATCAAGTACTCATCCCAAGTAGCCATATCTCGAAGACAATGTATGGCCTACTGCACTGAATCACAAGGAACCAAAACTTTGAAAACACAGTAATCCTTGGGTACAATAGTAGATGAATGAGATGGAATATCAACACATTTCAACAATACCAAGATTCAAATGACCTTACTAAATCTCCTCAAAAGTATCCACACAAGATGCCTCAATGTGAGCATCTTTTGAATCATTAGGAGAAAAATATGAGAAGGTGTAGACATGAGATTGGTGATCAACCTCCCCAACTCTAACTATATCTCTACTATGAAAATATTGTATTATGACATAATTTGGTGTGAACTCAACACTCTTTCTTGCTCCACCATGTGTGATCTGATAGATAGAAAGCATATTGGTTGACAATGAAGACACACAAATAAAATCATTAAATTCTATGTCATTCGTGTCAATGGATCCCTTCCCAAAATCATGCATATATGTGTTTTTTTCCATCAGGATGCGTGGTGATGAACAAGTCTCAAATGAAGAGAAAATACTCTTGGATTAAGCCATGTGGTGTGAGGCTCATGAATCAAGTGTCCACCTCTCTAATTGAGAATCTAAAACTGCAAAGAGTTCTTGCCCCTTATATTTTTTGGACTTTGATGAAGAAGAATAATATAAACCCTTTGATTATGAAGTGTAGATGGTGAAAATCTGAAAATGGTTAGAAAACCTTCAACACACACACACATCTTAGTATGGTTAGAATTCTAAACAAAATAAATAATCAACATCTCCATAGAATAATCCAACATGCTTGCATAATGTCATAACAAACTAACTTAGTTGAAAGCAAGAAGACACATTAGATACCTATTCTATGATGGATTGGTGCTCTTTGAATATGTGAAAGAGCCCTTTCCCAACCCTTGCCAAGCTAATTAGATGATAGACAATGAGATGCTCATGAACTCAAGTTGCCTATAATAAGGATGCTCTAAAATGTAGATGATCAAATGAGAGAAAATGCATTGCATTTATAGGGGAAGTTGAGAGAGGAGAAGCTAAGATTGAGAGATGTGGGACTAAATCCCATCCAATAGGAGAGAGCCACTTGTCACAATGGGATTGGCCCATGATTGTGCAAGTGTTGGCTAATGTGTCCATTTAAAATTTGAAAATGGCAATAAATGAATATGGTTGAGGGTTTTTGGGGGGAATTGAGTTTGGCCAAAAAAGTCAAACATGAGAGTTAATGAGGGCATATTCTTTGGGAATATGCCCTTGTGAGGGAAAATAGGTGTTTTAATAAATCAATTTAAATGATTTATTGTGCAAGTGGATGAATCTAGAGGATTCAGGTAATTAGGATTAAACTAACCAGGATTTGATTAATCTAACAGGAGTTTAGGTGATGTGACATTTGATTTGATTTTTTGTATTTGTTTTAAATCAAATGAGAGGAAATGCATATGAGTGATTTAATTAGATTTAATTAAATCAAGACTTTAGGAGGTTAATTAATTAATTTGATTTAATTAATTAAGAGGAAAGAATGATCAAATGTGATTCTTAATTAGTAATGTTAATTTCGTATGTCTACATTTTGCCCCTCTTTGAGGCAATGTACTCGTTGCATTGGTTCAAAGAGTGATGCCGATGACATCGAAATTAAAAAAAATTCTGATTTTTTCAGATGCCCCAGCGAAAAGAAGTGCGTTAGTACATTGCCCCCTCGAGAGATTGAGCGAAAAGATTGAGGTGGATCTCATGACAAAGAGGTTCAAAATGAATGTATGGATGGTTAGACTATATGATAATCATGATGTAAATGAGATGTTTGGAAGATGCTTATAATAACAAATTTATATTATCCTAAACAACTTAAATGATTATGAAAATGAGATGTGAGGTGGATGATTTTGTGCTATGATGACATGACATGATTATGCAAGATGCAGGATGGATGCATTGTTAGCGTGAAAGAGGATAGAAGAATGAGAGGGATCAACCCTTGAATCCAAGAATGAGATGATGATGATTGATGATGATGTATTGCTTAACCAAGGATGGGAGAGATAAAGAGCATACCTTTCTTTATGTTTGATAACACACGTAGGTGCGATGCATCAAGGTATTAAGAACCAAGATGGCATGGCACCTAGTGTGATGGACTTTGACTCGTCAAACAGATAGGAGTAATCTTGTTCACACTTGACAAACATAACCTTATTCAGAATGCAGTTTAGATATTCTAGACATCTAGGGCCAAAACATAAAAATGCAAGCCTTCTTATGTGGTCAACAAGACACCTACAACATCCTCCCTGCAAACAAAACAAGGCACGCATGATGAAGTTATTTTACCAGAATATCCAATAAGCACATCAGATAAAAAGATAATGACCATTGCCCCATTCCTTTCTCTCTAAACCTGTTTTGTTTAGGCATCATCGAGAGGTCCTTGGAATGAGCACAAAATAAGATAAGTCCAAAAAGACCAAGATAAAGTAAATAAACAAGCTAATGTTCTTCATACCGCTAGCCAAGACTAACTACTGTGGGGTACCTTATGTCCATCGCAAGAAAGCTTTCTCCTAGGACATGTGATTAGGGTTTTTTATTGGACCGATTTGGGTGATAAGCTATTGATATTCCGAGTTGACCAACTTGCTTGCTTACTGACTTAGACTTTCAAGACTCTAACAATTAGAGTGTTCACTTTTGAACTTGCTAAACTTGCTTCTGACTGACTCACCAAAGGGTGAAGGCGATGATTGATTTTATTATGAGTGATTAAATTCGCAGGTGAAAGCGAGATGAAATGGATGCACCATTTTGGATTTTCAGATATTTTGAGGTTGTTTTTGGTATTTTCACATTTTTCAATGTTTTTGGTATTTTCAAGGTTTTCGATGAAAGGACTAACTTAAAGACCTATCCTAGGGGTCTTGGGAGCTGATCCATAGATTAGCCTTGCCTACGTTATACACGCAGAGACCATGTAGTTCAACTGACCACAGACTTGACTCGATGAAAAGATAGATGGGAAAATAGATTGCCAATGCGATGGATGCCTAAGGACTGACCCTAACTGTCTCAGGGGATGATCAAAGATCAACCTTGCCTACGTTCAAGCTCAGAGACGACGTAGTTCGGACAAGGTGAAAGACTAACAAGACTCGATGATGAATTTTTTGAAGATTTTTTGCTATTTTGACATGTTTTTGAATTTTTGATGAATGATTTGGATGTTTTTGATTTTCAGATTGATTTTTTCTGATGTTTTTGAATTTTTTGATGGATTTTTGAATGTTTTTGAATTTTTGCATGATTTTGACAATTTGGATATGGACATGTGATGATATCAGTGCTTTGTTTTGGGATTTTTTTGGAAACCAAGCTAAGGTTGATTGATCAGATTGATGGATTGATAGTTTGGCTGATCAGATTGATGGATTGATAGTTTGGCTAAGTGTGTTAAGTCAAACAAAAGTGATAATGCACTCGTAAATTCTAGGAAGTTGTGTTATCCTAGAGTAAAATTTTACATAAGTAGATAGTTCAACTAAGTGTGTTAAGTCAAATGAGGTGATTATGGATTTGATAATTTGGCTAAGTGTGTTAAGCCAAACAAAGATGATAACGAACTTGTAAACCCAAGGAAGTTGTGTTATCCTAGAGCAAATTTGTGCACAAGATGATAGTTTGACTAAGTGTGTTAAGTTAAATAAGGTGATAATTGATTGGATTCAATTGATTGAGATTGATGAAGCTTGATTTGGAACAAAATTATTTTGATGATTTGACATGACGTTGATGTGCACATTAGATGTGACTGATATGAATTGTTTGGATTGATGTTCGATGAAAGATAAAACTTGATAAGGAACATCTTCTTGTCAAAATATGTCATGAGCTAGTGATTTGGATTTTGGCTCACGTTTTCTTTGACCAATTTGCTTTCATGTTTGCCAATGTTCGGATCACCACATAAGTTGGAAGATATAGATCAAGATTTATTCTTGAAGCAAGATGTAAATATTTGCCCCCAATGTCTAGCAATGTTTGAACAACCATGGGTGGTTTCCTAGATAGGTATAGGCGGATAGATACAGTAATCTTGCAGGATGCGAATCGATTATCTTTTGAAAAGATAAGGGTGTTCAAATAGGGGATTCTCATTCGAATAATGCTTCAAGTCTCATATAACATTGGGTAGGATGGGATAAATGAAAATGATCCATGCCAAGATGACTACCATAAGTGAGTGGAAAGCATTTACCAAACCTTTATCAAGATCTAGATAAGGTGGATAGATGGTAATGAGTTGTATAAATGGTTCATGGATGAATGAATGATATGGATGGAATGCTAGCTTTATTATGGATGTGATAAGATGATTTCAACTGAACTAGCACACGTAGATGCTCAATTCTACACATGATACCTATTTACCAGGTTTTCATCATGGTACCTATCCAAAGCACCACCAAAGCGGTTTTCACTGGGAGGACGATTTTTTTCTATACTGTTTTCAATCCTTTTTCTGATTTATTTATTTTTTTTGGATTTTTGTATTTTTTTTTTTTGTATTTTCTAAGAGATTTTAAGCTGATGTTGAATCACCTGGTACTGCTGACATTGATGCTTCTATCATAATGTGCCATCGATATCCTGCTTGAAGAAATTGCTTTGCCAAGATACGTGCACTTGAATGCAACTTTTGAGATCCCTGATCTGCTTTGCTGATACCGGAGTTAACTTTGTCTTTGTGCGCACATCGCAATAGAGTTCCTTTTGAATCCTTATGATGAAGGATCATTGCCAACACATGGTTAATGTGAGGATTGGATATTATGCGTGGAGGCATGGATGGTGGAGTGTATTTAGGAATAAAAGATGGATTGGTTGCTAGTTTGGAATCTTTGACTCTCCAAACTTGGGAAGATGAGAAATAATGGGTGGATACGGAAGTGTGTGTGGAATTACGACCAACAGCTCGATATACTTTGTACATTGCCTGAGAAGCCTGCTTTTGTCTTTCTGGACATCTTTGATCGATACTTTTCCCTTTTCTATTTTTCCCCATAGTTTCTTTGACTAATGGAGTTTAATAGGGATAATTTTTCTTTGTATTCTCTGGTATCCATTTGTATTTAATTTGTCCTTCATGCTTCTTAGCTTCTTTTTCTTTGATAACGTTCTTCTTTCTTTGATTCACATCCTCCTTTTGATGTTGGTCCCAATTCGTGGATGGGGTGATGGGTGGATGAAGATTCATGATATGGCGGTTCGTATTATTGGCATTGGTTTCATCATAAGGATTCTTCATGCTCCCTATGTTGTTGTTTGCTTGAGACGAAGTTGCCCCCAGTTTTATAGAAATATCCCTGGTATGTTTATATCCCTTGATTACTGAATAACCAAGGCCTTGATGCTTAGGATTGCCAATAATCTACATTGGTTCCAGGATACCCTATTCGTGTAGGCCTAATCCCCTGCCTTGATAATTCATCTGCTGAAAAAACTTATTTGTAATAGGATATAATTTACCTTGGAAACAAGGTGCTAATCCTTTTCTGCTCTATGGTGTATCTTCAAAAGTGTCAACTTCTTTATTGATGAGATAGCTTTCTCTAAGAAAGGTAAGTGATCTGACTTTATAAGTGATAGGATCCTTCAGATGTGGGATGAATGCTTGATTGATATCTTTAGCTTGATCTTGTGAAATATCAGATTGTAATGCTTCTTCAAGAAGCGTTGATGATTCATTATTCACATAAAATTCTTCCTCATGATTCGGTTCATAGGATGTTGTTTCTGAGTCATGATTTCTATAAAATCCTTCCTCATGACCTATTTCTCCTACATCTCCACAGGATGTTTCTGATTTGTGACTTTTGTAGAAGCCTTTTGATATGTCTCCATATGATGTCTCTGATTCACAACTTCTGTAGAAGCCTTCTTCATGATTTGTTTCTAGTATGTCTTTAGATTTTTCTACCATATGATGTCTCTGATTCACAACTTCTGTAGAAGCCTTCTTCATGATTTGTTTCTAGTATGTCTTTAGATTTTTCTATGTCTTGATCATGTGTACAAATGTTAAGAGTAGGAGACTCTTGTCCCTCAGTAATGATATCAAGAGTATGAGACTCTTGTTTTCAATGAAGATCGTCTACGTGTCCATCCAAAGAAAGCATCTCATGGGTAGATGGACGAGTGTGTTCTATATGGATATGATCATCATTTGTGACATCTTGTATAGATAAAAGAGTTCCCATTAGATCATTATAGTATCTTGGAGAGAAGAATCCTTGATCTTGGTTAATTTTGGAATTTCTTTCGAAATGCTTTGGATAATTTTCTTGACATGGGTCAATTTCAAAGGATGGATTGTTTACGAAGGGTTCTTGGACATTGTCCTTAGGCATGGGAAGTGGCTTAATTTCCACTTGTTCTTTGAATGGATTTGGATCAAGTGTAAAGTCAAAGATTCTTTTTCTATTCTCAACCGTGAGGTTGAAGGATGTCAATATGCCTTGGGAGGGACCATTGCTAGACCTTGATGGAAAATTTTGATCATGCTTTGGAATACATTCTTGAGATATGTCCTCTAACTCATAAGGCAATGTAGAGTTATTTAAAGTATGATCTTTATTGGATGGATCATAGATTATGTCAATGGGATCAAACAATTCCAACACTCCTTGAAATAGATCATTAAAAAGTGGATCTTGATGTATGGTGAGTTGATCATCAGATGGGGTAGAAACATCTTCAATGTGCTCATTGATAGATTTATTTTTATCATTGTCCTTAGCCATTATGGTGGAGAGATTGTCAATGTCTTCAACCATAAGGTCAAGTGATGCTAAAGTTTCTTGGATTGGATCATTTTTATGCATCGTTGGTGAGTTTTGATCATGATTAAAAAGTGGCTCTTGGTGTGTGTTGATTTGATCATTGGTTGAGATGGAAACATATTCAGTGTGCTCAATAATTGATAGACCTTGATCATTGTTTTCAACAAATGCGGTGGGAATTTGTTGTAATCTTTTCTGTGTGAGTAATTTTTGTGTTTTCTACTGAGCCAACAACGCTTGTTGTTGTTCGTGTCGTTGTCATGCCAACAATGCTTTTCGTTGGGCTTGTTGTTGAGCTACTTTTTGATGCACTTGTTGATGGATTGCTTGCAATAGTGTCTGGAATTATGCTTGCGCCTGTAGAGCTTGGTGTTGGGCTTGAGCTTGTGCTTGTGCTGTCTGAGTAGCTAGTTGTGCAACTTGTTGGTTTTGGAGTGCCTTTTGGCGAGTAGCTAGTTGTGCAGATTGTTGGTTTTGGAGTGCCTTTTGGCAGGCAGCTTGCAACATGATAGAGAATGAATTTTGCATGTTGTTTTTTGGTGGCGGTGGTGCGTTGGGGATGGTGTTGATTGTTGGGATTGCTTGGATGGTTGTTATCTATTGTTGTGAACCGATGAGAATTTTGAGTGTAGCAATTTTGTTTCGCAAGATTTTACCTTGGAATTCTTCATATGGTTGACTTGGTTGTTTAGCAATTAGCTTTGGAATGCATCCTTGTGGTGTTTGTTTGGGATCATGGACAAGTTGATTCTAGATAATGCTCTGATTTGGTGTGATGTTTAGATTCGGTATGATAGATTGAAATTGAACATTGTTGTGGTTGGGAATCATATTGCCTTGATTTAGGTAACTTTGATTTTGCATGGTGTTACCTTGACTTGAATCAACATGTGGATTTGTCAACATATTGCCTGGATTTTGAACAACATTGGTTTGATTTGCAATCGTATCTATCCCAAATTTCATGAAGTATGGATTTGAAACGTTCATGTTTGGTAAACTTGTATTTGGCACGTATGGATTTGGTGGGATAATTTTGTTTGGAAAACTCATGCATTGAGCATTTGGTTGATAGATTTGTAGATTTGGACTTGGATTTAAATCTATCATTGGGAAAGGTGTTCCAAAATTCAGATTGGGCATGCTCACATTTGTTATTCCATTGAGGTTTGGAGGAGATAATGATGTCATGTTTGGATTGCATAAATGTGAGTTTTGATAATCAATTTCCATTGTAAGGCTTGGATATTTTGGTTGAATTGGATTACTCATGATGTAGGAATCAAGTTTATATTCCATTTTTTTCTTGTGTTTTGACCTTGTTGCGAGAGCGAACCTTTAAGGTGTTTAGGACCAATGATGAGATGAAGGATGAAAGGGGTGAATGATATGGGTGTTTTAACTTCTAGGAACTTTGGATCAATGCTAGACTTTAGGAATTGATTTGATTTGAGTTGGATAGTTTGATAGTTTGACTAAGTGTGTTAAGTCAAACAAGATGATAATGCACTTGTAAACCCTAGGAAGTTGTGTTATCCTAGGGAAAACTCGCACAAGAGAATGAATTGGCTAAGTGTATTGAGCCAATCAAAGTGATCATGAACTAGTAGACTTTAGGAAGTTGTGTTATCCTAAAGGTAAATTTGTTCAAGAGGATTGATAACTTGACTAGGTGTATTAAGTCAAATGTAATGAAAAAGTCTAGCATGAATGATGTTTTCAAAGTTCCAAAATTTGTTGGTGAAATGGAATTTGATAAATTTTTGTATGGATGAAGTGTTTTGACTTGATCCTAGATGACCCTATGAGGAATTACTTACAAGACCATGGTTTTGAAGAACATGCTTTTCCCTAAGAGTAATTCAACCAAAAGACCAATTTTTGCATGAAAACGAAAAGAGAGGAGATTGCAAGCACATGTGTGGCTCAATTTTCTGTTATCTTGCTTAGATTCGATTCATTTTGACACAAGCACTTTCTTGATTATGTTTTCAAACTGAATGTCCAATGTCCTAATTTTCTTTCATCCCATAAAGTGCATTATGTGGAAATCAAGGAAATTAAGGCAAAGATCTCCTATGTTTAACCTTATTGAAAACAAATGATGATAGAATACAAGCACTTAGAAATCTCTAAGGATATGATCCCTAGGGAAAGCAAGAGTGCTTAAATTCATCAAAGGGTATTTGTTTCCTCAAAGGGGTTTGAAATTCAAAGCTCTTTGTGTATGTTTTTTTCCAAATGTTTTGAGGACCAAGCAATGTGTTCTTCACTTCCAAGCACTTTTTACAACCCTAGAATGATGAGACAATATTTTTTTGGGTTCCCACTTGGATAAATCCAACTGCGCATATTTTGTGTGGATCGATAAATGCTTGACCACGCTGGCTCCCCTCCACGGCACACACTTCTTGGGTCAGCCAAGCATTAGTACCCATGAATCTCCCATGGCATACTTTCCATCTCTACAACAAAACCGCATGTATATGTGGGGCGGCTTCAAAGGACATGACCTTTTGCACCAACAACATAGACAACGATTTGACCTTTCTAAACAAGGGTTTTAGTTCGGGCATTCAATTCATGGGGGATTATCCAACGTCGGCGAGAGTCTATTTATGTCCATCTCGTTGAAATAATCCTCGTGATTCTTGAACTTTCCTCAAGAATCCACACTTATATACCGGTTGGAATTCACTTGGCTTTAGAGTGTTCCTGGTTGGGTCGTTCCCTTGGGTGAGTACTTTTTCCCACAAGCTAGGCCCTCTAAGATAAAAAAAAGCGAATAAACTTATCCGTAGTTTGATCAACCTTCATTTAGAAACAAAGGGAGAACACTCGCAACAAGTTTACTCACACTCGCAAGATGTGTTCAATTTTAAGTTCCCAAAATTGAAATGTGAAGGCAATCTTTTTAACAACTTAATATCACCAAAATGCTTTTGATTCTCAAGATCGTTGTGAAGTGTGAGAGAAGCACATATGCATTTTAAATGATATTAACTTGTGAAAAGGATTGAAAAACATGAAAAACACTTGTTCATTTTAGATCTCAAAAGCAGTGATTTTGATTCATTTTAAAGCACCAAAATGAGATGTGAAGTTTGCCTTGTTCAATTTTAGCCAAAATCAAAATCTAGTAAATGTCTAAGGTTCTTTTTAACCAACTTTGAAAAGATCAAATCAATGATTGATTTTAAGCCCAAATTGAAAAGTGAGTTGGTTTAAAACAGAAAATGACAGTAGAAAATGGAAGCTCTAGATTGTTAAAACAAGCATTAAAAAATGCTTTTTTTTCAAATCTCTATTTCAAAAAAAAGATTTCCAACTCTACTTCATTTGCCTTTATTTTCACTCGATTCCAATGTTCAACCTCCAATTTCAACCTTGATGTCAACCTATAATCAATACAAAGTTATCATAAATGAGGAGTATGATATTTGAAGGATAAATGATAATTTAACATAATGAATTTATAAATTTATCAAAACAAGAAAACAATTCATTAGAAACAAGTGTTTGAGATCTAAAAATTTAGTTTCACAACTATTTGTAGAAATAACTCTTTTAAACCTCCTTTCGACCTGCAAATAAAGTTTATCCAAAATCAGATTTATTCTTGCCAAGTTACACTTGAAAATACAAATTGCTCTCCTCATAAATGTTGCTCCTACTTTTCAAATAAAAAAATCTCATGAGAAAGATATTCATTTTGAAAACAAACAAAAGGAAATTAACTTATCATTCAAATCGAGATCCCATCAATTCACTGTTTGAGAAGTAACTTTATATCTTCAGCAAGTACAAAATCCTATCCTCCTTTAGCTTGTCACTATCAATGAAGTCGGTCTACTTGATGATTTGATTCTTATCAATACACGCAAGGTTGTTGTGCTTGATCTAGGAAGATTTGTCATAAAAACTTTGATTGGGCTGCCTTTTGCTCGATCTAGTTTCTCAAGCCTACCACTTGCACCCCCATTCCATGTATGGAGTGTAATGTCAAACATAAACTGAAGAATGTTAATCTTTCCATAAGCAAGGAATGGTTATCGTATGACCAATCTGCTCTGCCTATCAATGACAATCGTAGGCATACAAACTGAGGATTTATTTGGATATTCACTACAGTGGATGGTGATGTTAGTAATAACTCTCCAATTCTTGGGATCGAGGCTACTCTTGTTTCTAGTGGCAAGGTTAATGCAACAAGAGAGGCCGCTAAATCCTACTCCTAGCACTTGAAAAACTAGCACGAAATGCTTCTAGATGAACTCTTTAACACGAACAGCTATAAGAAACTCTATCCCTACTAACATAACATCAATGGGTATACTCATGAAATATTTGTTGTACTGGCTTAACCAAACTTGTACCCAAGATCATATCCGAACTGGCAAGTTAGCTACCATCTGGTGTAATTAAAGTTTACAAGATCCCAGTGACTACCTGCTTCGATTATGTTTATAAAACTTGAATGATTAGACTATCAAAATCAAGTTTAACATTTCAAAAATAGTCCTTTCTGATTATTCAATACATTTTGGACAGTATATTTGGTTCATTACACAAAGCCAAAAATAAAACAAAAGAAAACATGAGCTAGTAGTAGACGTAGGAAGATGGTACATGGAGTAATAAGTTATTACTTAATACATGTCAAGAACTGTATTAGAATGCCCAATAGGAGCTTGCAACTAAAAGTACCATTGGCAGAAAGATTCCTGCCTGATGATCACTTTAAAAACAAGACAGAGTTTAAGAGCAAGTGAAATAGTCAAACCAAAATTTTGAATAACTATAGACCACAGCATGACTGTAAGGATAAGAAATAAGAAGTTTTATATGTCCTAGCTATAGGCACATGAATTATGAGAAACTCCCTCAAGAAAATATGATTGGCAGGTGTAAACCAAATTCTAAAGCCTTTGTCAGAAAATGTTGATCATAGGACACAACCAACAAATGGAAAGGCCGTGTCCCAACGCCCACTATAAAAACTTTACAATTGACAAGGTGTAAAGCCAACGACCACACGTTATTTAGGTGCAAAAAATTGAGTTTCATAGCCTTCAGAAAGAATCAAAGTAAATGCAACAGGCAGGTGTAAAGTCTAATTCAATAGCCTTTGCTAGTAGATAAAGAAGGCGTGTAAGTTGTCTGACAGAATGCCTAAAAGAGAATAGCATAGGTATTGGGAGATTAGAACTTTTAACATGTCTTCCTAAGCATGGACTGTCAAACATTCATTGATGATACTCTCTTATTACAATTCCTACTCTCTCACTCTCACCTCTTGCTCTTTGTTGTTGATGAGGCGGGCCCGGTGCTGTCCACTGCTGCCCAAATGGAAGAGTGAGGCTTAAAGATTGAGGCAGATAGTTTTGTTCTCATGGTGGGGGCTCGCATTCAGAGAGAAATAAACTGTATCTCAGCAAAGGCAAACATAGGCAGGGGATGGTCTTCAAATTCAAAGAAATCTAATCCAAACATATTGACCTCCAGAACTATAAGAAATAGTACGAAGAATAAAGCCAGAACAAGGCCTGTTCAGATTATGATTTGATCTCTATAAAATAATTTTGTTCCAAAAGGAAAAGTTGATAGAGGAACCATGAATGCATTCAGAGAACAACACTACCATTTATAATTACCAAATGCCCTTTTGAGCCACTGTCACAATATTATGAAGAGATAGTCAGTTGAAGGAGGTGCTGCGCATTTTGGTGATGAACTTCTATTATGTGTCTAATTAGACCTCTTAAGAAGGAACAATAGTTGAATCTTATTACTCGTGGTTTCCTGTAGGAGAAGCAAATCGATTTAGAAAATGCCTCTGAGAAAAAATATTTGCAACAAGAAAATGTTCATACGCGAGATTGTTGCTTCCCTTATCACCAACCAACATGGCTTATTAAATACACAGCAAATATAAAGCATTGGGATCAGAAAGCAATGACGTTGAATATATTTGATGAGGGAGACCCTCATGTGAGTATGATAAAGGGAAAAGATCTTGTCAAATAAGAGATCTATAAAAAGCAGCTCCCATCCTTTCCGGGTCTACCAAGGAGAATATACGGGACAGTTACACAAGATATCAAAAAACAAACACAATCATAAAAAATAAAGACTCGAGATTTATGATGCATGTATTTTTCGGGAAAATAAGAGGTGAACCACTCAGATACCGATTGATGGAACTACATAGCCCAATCATCATTTATGAGAATAGATACCAATACAACTATGTGTTGTTGTAGCCAACTATACAGCCCTACAAGATAGGTGACATTCCAATAATCTCCATGTTGGCATTGCAATTAGTTTTAGGTGTGCAAAGAAGTGAATGCACTGGAAAGGCACGACAAAGATCTGAAAGTTATGATAATGAACTTTAGATAAAAATAGGAAAAAAAAAAAGGAATAGACAAGGCACGTTAAATCTAAAAAGCAGCGACCATTTAAAATAGTTGATCATCACCATATGAAGTGGGTATTATGCTCTAAGTAAAATGATGTCAGTGGTCATCACCGACATTTACTTTCATTGCACAAAAAGTTTGATTCCACCAGAAAACAAAGGCATTCAAATGTTTATTTTCCTACCTGGACATTTGTCGACACCTGCATATAACTATTATGCAAGTTGTTCTTATTCAAGATTACATGCATACAATTATTGAGTGAGTTGTACACAAATCAAAAGGCGTGAATATTCAGACCATTATGATGGAACCAAATTTAGCAATGCAAATAAATATGTAATGCCAATAGATATTTCATAATGTGAATACAAATAGATACTTTGTCATTCAGCTCTTTTATTAGTGAAATAGCTGTAAGAGCCATTACTCAAAATGGGTCAGGTAGAAATGTATTCAAAATGAAGAAACATGGGTAAAGTACGTTAGTTTTAGTTTTTATTTTATTTTTACAAAGGTTTTAGAAATCTTCACAAATGCTATGCACAACAAGTGTGAATAAAATCATGCCCTCCTTCTAGCACCATTTGTAGGATGCTAAATATGCAAATGTTAGTTTTTATCATATATTTCCATGATCAAACAAACATAACAAGTTCAACATCCTCATGAAATATTGCACCTATTTTAAACATGCTAAATGAGATATTGAAACAATAATGAAAACTAAATAAAGCACATAAAACATGAATGCAAATCTATTCCATGGTGGATTAGTGCTCCTTGAATATGTGAAAGAGCCCTTTCCCAATCCTTGATAAGCCAAATTAGATGATAGACAATGAGATGCTAAGTGAACTCAAGTTGCCTATAATGATAGTGCTCAAATTGTAGATGTAAAATGAGAGAGAAGGCATTGAATTTATAGGAAAGATTGAGAGAGGAGAAGCCAAGATTGAGATATGTGGGACTAAATCACAGCCAATAGGAGAGATCCACTTGTCACAATGGGATTGGCCCATGATTGTGCAAGTGTTGGCTAATGTGTCCATTTCAAATTTGAAAATGGCAATAAATGAATATGGTTGAGGGTTTTGGGGGGGAATTGTGTTTGGCCAAAAAATTCAAACATGAGAGTTAATGAGGGCATATTCTTTGGGAATATGCCCTTGTGAGGGAAAATAGGTGTTTTAATAAATCAATTTAAATGATTTATTGTGCAAGTGGATGAATCTAGAGGATTCAGGTAATTAGGATTAAACTAACCAAGATTTGATTAATCTAACAGGAGTTTAGGTGATATGACATTTGATTTAATTTTTTGTATTTTTTTTAAATCAAATGAGAGGAAATTCATATGAGTGATTTAATTAGATTTAATTAAATCAAGACTTTAGGAGGTTAATTAATTTATTTATTTAATTAATTAAGAGGAAAGAATGATCAAATGTGATGCTTAATTAGTAATGTTAATTTCGTATGTCTACATGAAGGTTCATTTATTTGATGCTTCTTAAGAAGGTGCTTCAACTAATCAATATATTTTGAATAACATTGATGTTGATCATGCCCTGATTTCTTGCAATATGCACAAGTAGGCTTCTCCTTCTTAGATGATTCCCATTTTGAGGGAGAGAATTTTGATTCTTTATGTGGCTTTTTCTTTGTCTTCTTTTTTTTCTTATCAAGATTTCCTGATTCTTTATGTACCTTAGACTCACTAGTCAACAATGCTTGTGACTTGGAAGAATTGATGAGACCCATATTCATTAGCGTAGCTTCCTCTTGGATTAATATATTTATAAAGTCATAAAACTTAGGATCAAAATATGATGCTCTCATAGAAAGTTGATGGGTATGAAAGCCAGAAACAAACACTGGATACTTAGGACCAAACTTGGATAACAAATTCAAAATCAATTTTTAATCCTCCTTATCAATGTTGTAATCTTTTAGTTGTGTTCTTAGTTGTTTACCTTAGAGATATATTTTTGGATATCAAAAAATTTAGGATCAAGATTCATCAAATCATTATCAAACTGATATCCCCTAATCTTATCTATTTTACCATATAATTTTTAAAAACCCTCCCAAGCCTCTTTAGGTGTTTTGCATGATTCAGCATGAAATTGTAAATCAAATGAGACTAATTTGAACATATGCATTCAAGTGTTTTCTCACGATCAAGCTCCCATTTTTCTAATTATTTAGCATCAGTAGGTTGAGGAATGGTTACATATAGATATCCTATTAGACCTTTCATCATAAGATAATTCCATACTAATTTTCTCCATGTAGCATAATTATGTGGAGTTAGGAGTTAAATTTGAGATTTACCCATTGCAAGAACACAAACCAAGAAAAAATAATGTAATCAACCACTGCAATATTACCCCCCTCAAATCTCAATCAAGAAACCCCTAAGAAAATATGATTTGTGGCACTTTATAGTTAGTGTGATTACAAGTGCCACCTGCCAAAACAACAAAGTGGACTTGATCTTAGTGCTTATAGATTGCCAAATTTTTCCACAAGATCAAAGTAATTTTTTTACAAAGAATGGGATCAATCTGATCACACTATTCGAAATTACATGAAAAAATATGCACTTTCAAAAAAAAATCAACCAAAAATGTTACCCTAGGAGTAAGAACATAGCCCCGAAAGTTCTCAAAATGATAATGGCTCAACAACAACTATGAGAATCTACAATTTCTAGAAAAATCAAGCACCAAAATAAAAACTGACTTCACCACTATGAAGAGCACAAAATTTTCCCCCAAATAAAAAAACTTGCTCAAAAAATAGAGGTTTTGAGCGCAAGTTATGTGAGTTTGAAAATTGAGTGCAAAATTCAAATTGCCAACCGTGAGGAGAGAAGGTTAGGGAGGAGAGATGATGAAATCATGATGATGTAAGCATAATAATATTCTAATCTAATTGAAACATGTTGTTGATCTCCAAACCAACGAAAATTTTCAAAAAACCACTTGTTTATGGTTGAAACCGCCATCTAAAATCTAAAAACTGCTTTCAATTGGCAGGAAATAGCTTTGTAAAAAGTCAATGGTAATATGAGGAATATACCCTCAGATTCTATCGATTCTTATAAGGAATTCCACTGGTATTAATTTTATAAAGGTCACCATATTTTAGGATTAGTCGAGGGTATTGGCAGGGCCTCCTATGCCATGTGGTGTGCAGTGGTACCCATGTACCCCTATGGTATTGTTTGCAGTTTGTGCAGGTACTATGCAAGTAGTACTGACTACTTTTTTTCAATAATTTTTTATTTTTTAAATAAAAAAATTTGAAGATTTCAACCAACAAATATATATTATTTTTTTTTTAAATAGAAAAAATTAAACTCGAATAAATTTTATTTTTAAAAAAAAATTGTACCTAACGCATTAATGATGACCAAGGAGCTATACGGCTCCCTAGGAAAAAAAATTCCTTGACGAACAACTTTTTCCAAATTTCATGATTTGACAGTTGATCTTAATATTTTTGGTCCTTTTGGATGTGATTATAGGGTCAAATTTGACCCAAAATGCTCCAAAATTGTATCTACCTTCCAAATCTAGTAACCACTCTTCAACTTCAAACCCTCATAGATCTAGCCTCATATGTCTAATTTGGATGAAACAAAAGGAAAAAATGACTTTCTCGAACCCTCTGAACTCAATGATGAGCTCATATTTGCACCAGCAAGCTTCAATCTGAACCTACAATATAAAGCTACAAAGATGAAACCCCCAAATCTGGTATTTCTTTCAAGATTTTTTTATTTTCTAGATAATCATTCGATGCAAGAGAAGAGCATACTCAACTTTTCATGATCCACCAGGATTTGAAACTAAAATATCTCAATAAGACTAACAAGAAGCAATCCCATAAGCTTTGATACCATGTGAGATTTTGTATAGAATAACTCTACACCATGCAATATTATTTGAGGATTATAGCCACCCAATATCTAGTCACTTCATGAAAGCACAAGAGGGATCAATATGCAATACTCAAGAATACAATGGAATTGATTATCTAAGAATTCAATTACAATGTATGAGACCACTTGGTTATATATCCAAGGTGAGACATAGTGTTAAACATGATTATGACAAGTGTCTTAATCTTATTTCATGTGACAACTTATCACAACTACCTAGGACACATGTGTTATAAGTCAAAAGATAGCATAAGATCTGATGACAACTAAAACCTTCTATAAATATTTCCTCTTAGGAACTAAGTAAACTTAATATGTAAATAAGTCCCCTAAGACCCCTAGTGATGAATTAACTAGGTACAAGACTTTTAGAGTTGATGATTTTACCACATAGATCTTAGAAGTCACCTCAAAGCAATTATTATATCACAAATGAGAGTTCAAAGAAAGATGATGTGCTCAATAACCTGAGAAATTGTATTGATGTAATAACCTAAATGAATTATTACAATGAAAGGTGAATTATAAAGTTAAAAATGGAAACCCTAGATAGCAAGTGGGTGGAAAGAAAGTAAGATCCCCCACCCAACCCACACATGAGGGTTTGAACCTTGCATACCAATGATGGAAATATCGTGAGGACCTACTCCTTGACCTACCTTTCTATCCACTACTGATGAAATAATCCCACCAAAGTTATACCATACTGATAGAAAAGTGACTAGTTGATGGGAGTGTTCTATTTCCTTCTCCCTTGATGATCTAATAGATGTGGATTTGATTAAATTGAGACAAGTGTCATTATCTAATGCAATAAGATAACATTCTCTAAATATAGCTCAATCTAATAATAAAAAATAAATTCGTAAGTTGCGCTTAAGTAATTAAATTAAAAGGTGTATAATAATTAATTAATGATTAGAAATTATCAAGTGATAACATATTTACTCCAATAATTCCTACTAAGAAGGTAAGACTAATTCAAATTAAATGAAAAAATTACAAATAGAATCTAGATGTTGGAATTTGAATTTAGACTTGAAATTTTCACTTCTAGATATGAAGGTGAATTATGGGTAAATTGACCCCTATTAAACATTGATAATTTTAAATTGAAAAAGAGATTGAAAATTTGAAGTTCCTACCTTTCGCCATTAATTCCTACCTATCAAATCTTGAACATTTATTGCATGTATCTCTTTTATTTTTTAATATTATAAGGGATTATTTATCTTCGTTTGATCACAAAAGAAAAAGTTAAGTGAGCACAAGAGTACTTTATCCAACTAGAGTGAACTTTGGGTGAATGAAAAAAGAATTTGTAGAGAAGAGATTGAGGATAAACCATTGTTACATAGCTTGTAGAGACCTATTTAATAAATGAATTTATGCAAGAAGACATAAAGCAATCTCAATCATAAAATTTTGAGTGATTTTTCAAGCTAAAACTAGGTATGATCATTATAGGTTAATTTCAATAAAATTTCTTGAATTGAAATAGCATTGATTTCTAAGATTTTAATATATATTTAGTTTCAATTTGGATGGTAAATTATTTTAATTGTAGTAATTTTTACTTACATTTTTTGATTTAGTAAAATTAAAAACCTAACCTAGCATAAATTAATGAACCCTATGCAAATGGGTAGTTGTGGATATTTTTCTAACTTGAAGTAAGATCATGAGCCAAATATTGGAGAAATTTAAGGATGAGTTCTAGGGAACACTTCCTCTATCCTACATATGGCCTACATATAGAACCATATTAGATACTCACCTAGATAATTTTAATGCTAAGAAATTTCTAAAGAGGGTCGCTAGCTAGGAGGAGGGAAATTTTGCAAAGAACATAGCAAGGAGTGGACTCCACATGGGAGTTGGTTTTTCCATAGTTGTAGAGGAATCAAAGTTGTTCCTTGAGTGCATTCACTACAACCACATGGATAGAATGATAGTAGTAAAAGAAGGTAGTGTTTGTGTAGATTTGACTCCAAAAGTAATTGCTAAAAAAATTAATATCCTAATCCATCCAGTGATGAGCCCATTTGAGACAGAGCATGTTGGGAGGTAATATAAGGTGGATGAGGAATATTATAATAATATTATGCATTCATCTTGGATTTTGAATGATAAGAAGCTCAAGAAATATTCTAAAATTTCTAAGACTCTTTACAAGTGATTTCAAGCAAGGTATTAGTGATATAATAACTTTTCTTAGTAGGGTATTTGGACTCCCTATAGTCATAACATTTGAGCCTTGAATGAAAATATATGTTAAATTAGTTAAATATGATGAAGGAAAAGTTGGGCTCAGGCATTCAATTATTTTGTTAATTCCCAAATGAGAGGATTCAAGAGATCAAGACAATTCTCTATCTTTGTATGTCATATATTGATGTGGTATCATATCTCAATTGCTAGGATTGGATCGAGTTAGTGTGTTGGGTGATGATCCAAGCCAAAAGATAATTTAGTAAAATTATCCCTAGTTTCAATTAGAAGAATATATTAAAATTTACCATAGAGTAAACAATTCCTTCACCTTGGCTAAAAAAATCTATGTCAATGCATAGAGTGTAATTCACTTGAATGGGATTTGGTTCATCCAATTTCCCAAGTTTACATATATCAGAATTGAAGGGTTCTTAGGTAAACCCTAATTCTTTTGAAGCACCCAACATACAAATTTATGCTATTGGATATTACCATATAAATATTTCTTTTATACAAAGAATTTGAGAAGTTGCATATAAGGGGCATATAAAATTCCTACTACATCTTGGAAGGTATAAGTGCAATGAAATAATGAACACCAAGGAGTTTAAGAATAAGTTTGAGTAAATAAAGCTCCAAGTGTTGGATAATGAAAGAGTAAATTATGATCCATGTGGTAGGTTGCATAAAATCATTAACAAAAAATTTGTGCATGAGCCTAGTCTCTACAGGATCACAAAGGAAGCAATTCATGCAGTGATAAGGTTGAAGATGGTAAGAAGAATTGTAGAAAAAAAATCCCATTAAGAATAGTGAGGTAGAAAGCTTGATTGGATCCACTTTTGATGGAAGAAGTTTGAGCTTGAAATAATAACAAATCTAGGAGTTAGGTATGTGGCAATGGGCATCGCCTATAGGATCTATTATGTCAACTAGAAGACTCCACAACCTCCATCGCCATTCACACTACCTACCAAATGGTGGTATAAGGTAAGGACTTCAACTTGTGTGAATTCACGAGGTAACAACTATTGGAGACCCTCCATAAAATTAAGAACTCCAATTACCATTTCCAGTATGGTGTACATTACTTATTTTCTTGATGTTTTATTTAATAAATGAACTAAGGGGGAGGTTTGGCAGCTCAAATAGACTGTAGCTACACAAATCAAGTACCATATCTGCTAGTTTTCAAACTAACAGACTGTAATGTAAAATTTCACCCCTTGCAATTTTGCATGCATTCTTGTGTCCACTTTAGTTTCCTCTCACTTATCATCTTGTGTAGGCTCATTTAAGCCCTTGCATCAACCTTTTCCCCTCTCAAGATGCTCAATACCCCTTTTTAGCATCCACCTTCGCACATCAGCTTTGCATCAAACCTTGGGCTTTTCCCATTCGTGTCATTTTGAAGCGTGACATGTACAGATGCTAGCATGCCGCATGGATGTATGTGCACTATGCTAGCATCCTACGATGTTTCAACATTAAAATGACCGTTTTCAAGCATGTTTTCCACTTGTCAACCCCTTTTGTCAATGGTAACGACTCGGGTCGCCTTGTAACCACCCAAGAAGCTTATTTTTGCTTCTCTTCTCCCTTTAAAATTGTTCTTTTCAATCCATTTGGCTCTCTAGCCTCATTCCAGCTCTAGCTTCTTTCTAGCCTTGGCTCTGGCATTTCCTCTCTTGTTATTTTTCTTGTGCAGCTCCATTTCTTGATACAATAGCATTTTCTAAAGCTCTCACAACACCCTTTTCGACACTCTTCACTTTTGCAGCTTTATCTCCTTTATCTCATTCTTGTGAGCATCTTGGGATTCCATATCCCCTATCATTTGCATCCTCTATTGTGATATGGGTTATCCTCCTCGAGCGAGGATTTCTTTTATCACCTTTTTTATGATACAAGTTCTCCTCCTTGAGTGGGGTTTTCTTTTATCAATCATACTTGGTGGTACAGGTTCTACTCCTGAAGTGGGTTTTTCTTTCACCACACACATTGTCCATTTCAGTTACACTTTCTCTTTCTATCTAGCTATCTATGGAGGTGGGAACACCAAAACGGGGGTTTGACTAAGGAAAACCCCTATACAACCCCAACATTCTCTCCAAATCTTAGACATGCAGGTATTGAAGACATTCACGTGCGGGAGGATTCATCATTTGCATGGTTGTAAGCAATTTATTTCTTCTCTTTATCCTTATCATTTATTCTTCACTTTATTTCAGTTCTATTACATTTTGTCATTTTCCCACATTTTGTAAGTTCTTAGCAATCGGATTGCTAGTAGTCACTTTATCATTTTCTATGATATTCTCACTTTTTGGTCCGTACAAGATGTTAGTGTGCCTCTGGGATGTCAGCATGTCATGTTGTCATTTGTATCCCCTGCTCTCTTTTATTCTAGAACTCTCGTGTTGTTCCTTAAGGTAGTTTAGGGAAGTTCACCCCATGAGGCTCTCTGAATGAAGGGAACTCGTGAGTAGTGAATCCCCCTTCTCTACACAGTCATACAAGGAAACATACTAGGGATTTCTCAAAACCTTCCAAGAACAAATGTAACTAAGCGAGAGGGTCCCCTATGCATCAACGTAACAATACACCAACACTATACATTCATGGTATATAAAGACACAAATACATAGAAGTTGTCAAACCTCATATCATCTAGATTATAGTACTACCATACAAATTCTCCACCTAGGAGATAGATGCATGTGTGAAAACCTTGCTCTGACACCCTAAGGATCCCACCATAGAGAGATATGGAATATATAAGGAATTAATGAATAGAAAGATTGGCTAGGATGCTAAGGAGGACGTAGAAAAGAACAAAAGAAAGGTTTATAAGAAATGGGGCATACCAAAAGGAGGATTCCAACAATTTGTAGCTACCACAACATAATTAGAACTTTCTGGAAGAAGAGAAATAAGGACCCAAACCACTCCATCGGAGAGATCAAAAGGACCTTCAACATCTACACCATCAATGTCTCAACTTGGGAAGCCACCACAAGCCCCAAAAAGAACCAAAAGAGTGAGGCCTAAACAAAGGGCCCAAAGGGAGATAGAGGTGGAGGAAAACAAGAAAATATTGAAGAGATATCCAAGGAAGAAGAAGAGGTCAAGCAACCTCTATATAAAAAATAAAAAGGGGGTGCCAAGTTCTGATACCACCTCAAGAAAAAAATCTAAAGCAACAAGAAGTAGCTCCAAAGCCCCCAAAAAAAATGAGCAACAATCCCTCGAGAAACCTCAAGAATTAATCAATGTATTGGCAACCTATAATTTCATCATTCACCATGGAATGCTACTACAACTCCTCCATAAATACAAATGTTAGAATGAAGAAAACAAAGATAGAGTAATTAAAAGCCTTATTTGATATGTGAACCACTAAAATAAAGGCCTCAAAGAGGCAATGAAAGAATTTTCAAAAGAAATTAGGGAGAAAATAAGGACTAAAAGGGAAAAGGCCCTAGCCAAGGATGAAGAAATAAAGGATCAATTCATCTCCTCAATAAGTGATGCAAGAGAATCCTTGGTTCTTTGAAATCCTGCATCAAGCAAAAATATTTTCATTTCAGTTTTGTTTTTGTTCACTTCAAGTTGGAAGATTCAGTATTTCATCATATTTGCTCACCAAACCCTATGGATCTATGATTTCATCATGGACATGTTAATTTTAGTTATTCCAAGATTTCAGCACGATTGGATCTTTTTCTGGCAAGTTATCATTTTCGTATTAAGTGACAGTTTCTAGAACAAAGCACCAAAGCAGTTTTGAGCCTAACGGCTAATTTGATCTCTTGTGGATCCTTCGTGTAACTTGCGGATCCTCGCGTTGTGTTTCGAATTGTTCATTGGAGTGTCCCCAACCTTAATTTAGGTCCACACTTCATCATATGAACCTACCGAGCAGAAATTCAAATTAAAGGCCAACCTATTTCATGCACGTTATGTTTCCTTCATCGGAGATTGTAATGATCTTTGGCTGACGCAGATGATTCTAGATCTCGAGTGTGATATAATTCATTGTAACAGATCATTAGGATAGCAAGTAGAATGAAGATTAGATTCGATATGTAAGCTTTCAGCTCACAATAAGGAGCATATAGGAATATTGTGTTTCGAGCATGTTGTATCAGGCCTATGAGCCCAATTTGTGAACCTAGATTTTTTCAGCCAATTATAACTGAAATTTATGATAATAAGAATGTTTGAATCTGCATTTGCCTCCATATTCCGAGTGGATTTTGTTGTGTAACTCTTGTTGCATGGTCTGAACTGTTCTCTTTGAGGACCCTCCTACCATGACTACATCAAATTGGTATCAGAGCGAGATTCATTATGTGAGAGCTAATCAAAGTTTGCGAAGTCATGTTGAATATTTTTTGTGCGGTGGAAGACTGAGGATCCGACCTGCAACTATAGAGGACTTGTGTAAAGATGGAAGGAAGAATAAATGGTAGAGGACATGGAATGTGTGGAAATGCAGACCTAGCTATAATGGAGATGTTGAGAGGAATTGCTGCTAGATTAGAAGCAGTCGAAATGGCCTAGATGAGAGGTCGACCAGTTGATGATGTGAGTGATTAAGAGGTAGAAGAACAGGAAGAAAGGGAAAGAGAAAGGGAGAAGAGAGGTTTATAAGAGCCCTAACCAGAGTAAATACTAAACCACATTTCAATCCACCAGATTATAGTGTTAGGTTGGATTCAAATGAATTGCTTTATTGGATAATGGATATGGAGAAGTATTTAGATTTTGAAGGTATCGCCGAAGATAAGAAGGTGAAATATTCTTGTACAAAGTTGAAAGGACATGCATCCCTTTGGTGGGAACATTTGCAGACAGATATGCAAAGAAGAGGGAAGGAGAAGATAAAATCATGGGATTAGATGGTGAATAATTTAAAGATGAAGTTTATGCCCACAAACTATCAGATCGGTTTGTTTAAAAAATTACAAAATTTGAAGTAGAAGGAGTCAAGTGTGAAAAAATATACTAAGGAGTTCTACAAGTTGAATATCAAATACGGACAATCAAAGGATGAGACCGAGCAAGTAGCCAAATATGTGAGTGGCTTGAAGCCATCTATACAGGATGAGATCATCTTGATCAAGTTGATGAGTGTGGAGGATTCATATCAATGTGCCCTAAAATCAGCAGAGAAGCTGAATAAAAGACATGAGAAGAGACAGAGAGGAAGAGCTAGAAGATTTCATAGAGGAATAATTTTTACTAGAGAAGGAAGAGGATCTTTTGTAGATCAGAATAAAGATAAGCAATTCAGTAAGAATGATAATTTGTACTGTAGAGATGATGGAAACTCTTACCAGAGAGGAGGATATGGTGGCTACTAGAATGAGGGTTATAGAAAAGGTGATAGAGGATAGGAGAAAATAGTATTCAGGGGAACTTATTTTAAGTGTGGTGGAGAAGGACATAGAGCCTTTGAATGTAATCAGGGAGAGACAAGCAAAAAGATAGAGAAAAGTAGAAGAACATCCTTTGCTAAGGAGGATCATTTTGGATCATCTAATAAACCGGAAGAGGGAGAAGTGTTGGTGAATAGAACAGTATTGTGTCAAAGTTAGATGGAGCAGGAACCATTGCAGAGAAAGAATTTGTTCCAAACCATATGCAAGGTAGCTGGTAAATGTTGCAGAGTGATTATTGACAGTGGAAGCTTTGAGAACCTAGTTTCTGAAGAAATGGTGACCAAATTGAAGTTGGAAAGATTGAAACATCTGAATCCCTATCAGATACAATGAATTCAAGATGAGCATAAGATATTGGTAAGTGAACAATGTTTGGTGAAATTGAAGATAGGAAATTATCATGATGAAGTTTTGTGTGATATCATGCCTATGGATGTATGCCATGTTTTGTTGGGAAGGCCTTGGTAGTATGATAGACTGGCTATTAATGATGGAAAGAAGAACACCTATACCATTGTTTCTAATGAGATGAAGCAGAATTTTTCCCTTGGAGGATGTTCCTAAAGTTGAGGTTTGTACGAGTGCTAGAATTTTTTTGGTTGATGGAAGGATATTTTTGGATGGACTGAGACATGAGAACATGTGTTATGCCTTGGTTCCTAAGAAGGCTAAAGACTTGTAGCATGTAGAAGAACAACCAGAGGAGATAAAGGAGTTTTTTCCAGAATATGAAGCTATCATTTTGGATAATGTACTTGATGGATTTCCACCTATGAGGAGAATTAGTATTAGCACATCGGATGACACCGGCAAAGAATGAAGAGTTGAATAAACAAGTGCAAGAGTTGTTGAGGAAGGGTTTTATTAGAGAAAGATTAATTCCTTGTGTAGTACCTGATGTGCTAGCACCTAAGAAAGATGGAGAATGGAGGATGTGTACAGAATCTAGAGCCATAAACAAAATCATAGTGAAGTATAGATTTCCTTTGCCCCAGATGGATGACTTTATGGATTGTTTGAGTGGAGCTAAATAGTTTACAAAGATATATTTGAAGAGTGGATATAATCATATCAAAATCAGAGAAGGTGATGAGTGGAAGACAGCATTCAAGACAAATGAAGGATTGTATGAATGGTTGGTGATGCCTTTTGGACTAACAAATGCACCGAGTACTTTCATGAGGCCGGTGAATGAGGTATTGAAGAAATTCTTGGGTAAGTTTATGATTGTCTATTTGGATGACATCTTGATTTTCAGTAAGACTAGATAAGAACATTTGTTTCATATAAGACAAGTTTTGCAGAGGTTGAGAGAAGAGCAGTTGTTGATACACATTAAGAAGTGTAGTTTCATGAAGAAAAAATTGGTATATTTGGGATTTGTGATATCTGTTGATGGATTGGAGTCAGATCCTAAGAAGGTAAGAGCAATTGTTGAATGGACTACACTGGAAATCATTGAAGAGGTAAGATCATTTCATGGATTGGCTAGTTTCTACCGGAAGTTCATTAGGAATTTCAGTTCTATTTGCAGTCCTATGACAAAAACAATGAGAGGGGATAAGAAATATTTTAGGTGGACATCTAGAGTAGACCGGAGTTTTGAGTTGTTAAAATAGAAAGTGAGTAAGCAGCCTGTGTTGGCTTTACCAAACTTTAATAAGTTATTTCAAGTAGACTGTGATGCAAATGGAAATGCAATTGGAGCAGTATTAAGTCAAGAAGGAAGACCGATAGCTTATTTCACTGAGAAATTGAATGATGCTACGAAAATGTATTCAGTGACCAGGAGTTTTATGCCATAGTTCAAGCCTTGAAGAAGTGGAGACGTTACATTTTGCTTAAGGATTTTGTGTTGTATACAGATCATCAAGCATTCTAGTATTTGAACAATCAAGGTAAGTTGAATTAGAGACGCATGAGATGGGTGGAATTTGTTGGAGTTGAGAAGATACAACACCACATAAGTCCAAAAGATCTTTGCAAGCAAATAACCTATTACAAGGAGAAACAAAGAGAAGCAACAAAAGAAGTGCTCAAGAATGTGGAGCAATGTATTCACCTGAAAATGTAAAATGAATAATAATACAAAAGATAGTTTTCAACTACATATAGATGAAAACCCTAAAAAGGAAAACCCTAGGCTTGCACAATAATAATTAATAAAGTAATTAACTATTATGCACCTAATGTTAGCTTAAGTGAAAAAGAGTTAAAAGGAAACTTTACGTAATTAAACAAATATTGTTTAATTAATAAAGTAAATGTCCAATTACTCTAACACCTCCCCTTAAGATAGACATAGGGAGAAGCTAAAACCTAGAAGAAGCTACTGAAAGCAAAAGCAATGGGTCCCAACAACAAGGCCAGATCAGGTACCCAAGTACAATGAAATCTCTATGAAACGGAGAAAAGGAGAAAACCCAGTGGGAAAAACTCCTCTCCAAAAAGAGATAGAACAACATGTTGAAAGAAACATGAAGGAAGGAAGGCCTCATAAAGACCCCCCAAGGACAACTTCCTTCACCCCAAGCATAGAGCGCAACTAAAGATAGCGCGGAGATGCAAAAGGTTTCGTGAAGATGTTTGCAACCTGCTCGGCAGTGGGAACATACTCCAAGATGAGAGAACCATCTTGAATCAACTGTCTGATGAAATGCATATGAAGCTCAATGTGCTTCGTCTGCTGATGCTCCACCGGGTTGTGCAAAATGTGTATAGCACTCTGATTGTCACACCAAAGAATAGTGGGACTATCAGGAGGAAAACCAAACTCAGTCATCAACTAACGAAGCCATAAAATCTCCTGACTAGCGAGCACAGCAGCTCGGTACTTAGCCTCTGTAGATGATAATGCATGAACAGTCTGCTTCTTGCATGACCATGTGATAGGACCAGAGCCAAGACAAAAAACAAAGCCAGAAGTAGACTTCCGATCATTGACATCACCAGCCCAATTTGAGTCAGTGTAGCCAACAATGTGAGGATCCCCTAATGTGTAGTGAATGCCATATGAAGTGGTGCCCTGAATATACCTCAAAATACGTTTGGAAGCTTGCCAATGACTCTCATAAGGATCATGTGAGAATCGAGAGACAAGACCAATCGCAAAGGAAAGATCAGGACGAGTGTGAGTTAGGTACAACAAACTGCCAACCAACTGCTTGTAAAGTGTAGCATCTACTAAAGGAGTGGGGTAAGTAGTAGTCAAAACAACCCCTGACTGAAAAGGTGTGGGGGCAGGCTTGCAATCAAGCATGCCAAAGCGCTAAAGCATATCAAAAGAATACTTCTACTAGTAAATGGAGATCCCCTCTGAAGACTGAATCACCTGAAGACCAAGGAAATAGTGCAGAAGGCCAAGATCTTTCATCTCAAACTACTCCATCAAGGCTAGCTGAGAATTCTGAATCATAGAGGATGAGCTACCTGTGATGAGAAGATCATCAACATATAGCACAAGAATTAGAATCTCACCCTCAAGATGCTGAATATAGACCGTGTGATTAGAATGACAACGAGTGAAACCAGTGGAGAGCAAAAAAGAGTCCATCTTCTCATACCAAGCCCGAGGGGCTTGTTTGAGACCATATAATGAACGCTGAAGTCTGCAAACCAAAGAAGAATCATGAACAAATCCCTGAGGCTGCTCCATATAGATCTCCTCCTGTAGGTCACCATGTAAGAAGGCACACTTCACATCCATCTGAAAAATGAGCCATCCTCTAGAAGTTGCAAGTGATAATACAAAGCGAATAGAATTCATCTTGGCGATAGGGACAAATGTCTCGGAGTAATCAATACCCTCAACCTGTGAGAAACCCTTCACAACAAGACGTGCTTTGTACTTATCAATAGAACCATCAGCAGCATACTTGGTGCGATAAAACCATCGGCACCGAACCATCTTTCTGCCCTTAGGAAGAGGACAGAGATCCCATGTATTATTCCTCATCAAAGAAGAATACTCTTCCTCCATGGCACTATCCCACTCAGGGTGACCTGTCGCCTCTGAAAATCTCTGAGGATCCTCTGAAAGAGCATGAGTCAAAAGACTAGAACCCGTAGTATGAGAATGAGTGTGACGAGTGTCTAAAGGATCACCGGCCATAGATCCTACTGCCTCAATAGTAAAGCGAGCCCATTTGGGCCTCTGAGGTGGAGCAAGTGGAGGTGAAGATGGGGGATCATCAATATCCTCTCAGAATCCTCAAAATAATCCTGAAGAGTTGTAGTGGGTGGAGTAGGTAGTGAAGTGGACACTGGAGACAGGGTATCAACTGGAGGAAGGTGCTCATCAAATTGAACATCCCGTCGAAATAGGACCTCTCTGGAATCAGGATCAAACAACCTATATGCCTTAACATCCTCACATTAGCCGACAAAAATGAGGGGTCGACTCTTCCGCTCCATAGCTCTCCTCTGAGCATCAAGAATAAAAGCCCATGCCTCACTACCAAATACTCGAAATGATGAAATATCAGGCTTGTCATGAGACCAAGCCTCCTCAGGAGTCATATGTCGAATCGCCTTGTGAGGCATCCGATTCTGAATATAGTTGGCACAATTGACTGCCTCAGCCCAAAAAGATGAATCCATGGACCTGGATGAATCATACAATTAGCCATCTCCCGTAAAGTTCTGTTCTTTCGCTCAGCGATACCATTCTGCTGAGGGGTGTAGGGAATAGAAAACTGATGCTGTAAACCATGCTCAGTGCAAAAATCTCTGAAAGCCTGATTCACATACTCCCCCCCATTATCTGTACGTATCCGTGGATAGAAAGACCAGACTGCTTCTCTACAAATGTCTTGAAGACATGAAAGGAATCAAAGACATCAGAACTTGTACTTAAGAAAGTACAACCATGTGCGTCTAGAGAAGTCATCAATGAATGTGAGTACATACTTGGCCCCTGAAAAAGAAGGAGTGGGAAATGACATGAGGTCACTATGAATCAACTCCAAGGGTGCCAAAGCACGAGTGGTACTTCCCTTTGGAAAGGGATCCCTGTGATGCTTGCCAAGCACACAACCATGACAAACACCGTCAGTGCAGGAAATCCGTGGAAGACCAAGAACAAGTGACTGTGTACTCATCTGCTGAAGATATCTATAATTGACATGGCCCAAACGCTCATGCCAAAGCTGACTCACTAAATCTGCATGTGCTATAAGAGATGAACCTGTACCCTCAAAAGGCGCAAAGCCATCAAATCTGTAAAGACGAGATGCAGTATCAACACTACCAGTAGCCACAACCAAATCAGAATCATGGAGGTCCCTGAATAACCACATCATGTGGTGAGAACTCAACTGTCTTACCAGAGCCAGTGTGGCAAATCTGATAAATGGACAAGAGGTTCGTCGAAATGTCAGGAACAACCAAAACATCCTGTAGAGTGCCTCCATCCAAAGAGACAGAACCTGAACCCAAGACGAAAAGCTGTGAAGAGTCACCCACTGCAATCTGTGAAGTACCACAAGAGGAAAGAGAAGTGACCAACTGCTGAGTGTGAGTCATATGGTGAGAAGCACCAGAGTCTAAAATCCAAGTGGACCCATTGGTCGATGCTCGTGCAGTGAGAGCATGACCCTTCCCTGTGGTGGAAGAAGAAGAAGACTGAGGTGAGGAGATGTGTTGCTACTGCATGGCCTCCTCTAAAGCCTCTAATCGTTTCCAACACCTGGAAACTGGATGACCTTGCTTGCCATAGAAACTGCAAGTGTCTCCTGATTTCTCCTTAGTCTTGGAGGAAGACTCACCAGACTTCGAAGATTTCCCATGTTTTGGATTAAATGGTGGTTTAGAATCAAACTTAGGAGGCGGTTTGGAGGAATGCTGACTACCTACAAAATCTTTCTTGGGCCTCAGTTTCTACTTTTGTTTCCCCTTCGGTGATTGAGCAACCAATGCTTTGCTCTTTGAACTTGAGAGCATATCCATCTGAGAAAGGTGAGACTGTTCTCGAGACAATCGCTCACAAAATAAATCAAAGGAAGGCATGGTAAAACTGGCACCCAAACCATCCATGGTGGAGTAGAAGGAGGAAGCAAATATCTGAAATGGACCACGAAGCTTCGAAAGAATCAAGTAAATGCACTCTGTGTCTGTCTTGTTCTTTCCACAACCTTGTAAAATAGTATGGATAGTTTTGAACTTGTTCAAAAAATCCTCAATAGTGGGAAATGAATCAGGTAACAATGAAGTCAACTCTGCCTCAATCTGTAATGCACGAAACTCATTAACGGCCCCAAAAAGTGTCTCAAACTTCAGCCACATGGCTCGAGGAGTGAGCAAAGCATCAAGGTGAAACAAAAGACTGTCTGAAACATGCATGCATAACAAACCTATAGCCTCACCCATCTTGTTCCTGTGCTGCATAATCTCAAAAGGACGTTGCAACTGAGGCTGAACCTCATCTAAACAAGACCATAACCCTCGTGACCTGAGTAGCCTCATCATACAAGACTTCCAAGTGTGATAGTTATGTGATGTGAGTAGCCCAACTAAAGAGTCTGCCATAAAACCCTGCACCTGTACCTGCTTGTGTTTTTTTATTATTATGTGATCTTTCATAATAGACAGAAGATGCAGAAGGGTTTGTGTTTTTGAGAATTTTTGGTGTTCTGGTTTTTTGATATAAATGACAGAAAGCAAGAGAAAAAACACCCCCCACAAAAGATAAACCCAAACCCTAGTACAAACTGAGAAGAAGGAAGCAATGCATAAGCAAAAAATACTTCAAGACAAATTATCATTTACCTGGTGAAAATTCTGATAAAATAGATCACATCAATGAATAGAGTATGTTGAGAGCTTTCCAATGCTTATTCAAGTTTGAAAAACGGAGTCCGTTTGCACCTTCTATGACCCCAGAAGTGAAGAAAGAAGACCTCACTTTGACTGGCAAAAAACACAGGAAAACTGCAAAATCAGGAAAAATTACCAATACCACTGGAACGGCGCCAGAACTATCTTTTCGACGATATCTCGTTTGCAAAAAATGGAGAAAAAATGCCCATTCTACGCCCGATTTAGCGCAAGCTGCTCCAATGTGCAAAAAAAATGTTTGCAGCCCTCAAGGGCTAAAGTCTTCGGCCCCTGGTCACGTGGACGACCAAGGGGTTGGCGGCTGGGGGCTGCGCCGAAACCCTCGGTCACCCATAAGACCGGTGGCAAGGGTTTAAAGCCTAGACGGGCTGGCACAGCCGACTCGAGTCGGCGAGCTCACATCGGTGTCGACGGGGCGAGTCGGGTGCTCAGCGGTGTCGGCTGGGCGAGTCGGGAGCTCGGCGAAGCTCGGGTGGCGGCCAGAGCGGCCGGTGGACGAAGGAGCCAGGCGGAGCGGGCGGAGCACGCGCTGAGGCCGCCGATGGTAGTGGCTGAGCGGTGGCTGCGTAAAATAAAATCAAAAAACCTTAGATTTTTGACGATTTTTTTAATTTTTTTGCGATTTTTGCTTCGTACGGCCCTAGGGCAAAAAAAAATTTTGCCTTCCAAATTGACTATAACCAAAATCGATGATTTGACAGTTGATTTAGGGGTTTTTGGGTGCTACAAATCCAATGGAATTGTCCATTTGAGCCCAAAGTGAACCCAAAAAATGGAGTATGCTGAATCCACCCAAAAAAACTTTAGAACCCTAGATTTGCTTCCAATGCAAAATCTCAAAACAAGAACAAGCAGCTGCAAATCTGAAGCTCTGATACCATGTTGGAGTTGAGAAGATACAACACCATAGAAGCCCAAAAGATCTTTGCAAGTAAATAACCTGTTACAAGGAGAAACAAAGAGAAGCAACAGAGCAAATGCTCAAGAATGTGGAGCCATGAATTCACACAAAATGTAAAAATGAATTTAAGGTACAAAAGATAGTTTTCAACTACATAGCATGAAAACCTAAAAAGTGAAAACCCTAGGGCTTGCACAATAATAATTAATAAAGTAGTCTTTAATTATTATGCACCTAATGTTAGCTTTTTGTGAAAGAGTTAAAAGGGAAACCTTCTTGATGAATTATACAAATATCATTAATTAATAAAGTAAAATGTCCAATTCCCTTTATCAACACCATATTGCAGAGGCTATTAGGTCTGTAATCTTTAATAGAAGAGGCATCATCATTTTTTGGAATAAGAGCAATAAAGGTGGAATTCAACTAATTTAGGAGCCTTCCCGACCTGAAGAAATATCTAACAACATTAAAAAGGTCAGTTTTGATAATATCCCAGTAGGTCTGGAAAAAGGCAGGAGGGAACCCATCTAGGCTATGGGATTTATAAGCCCCAAAGAAGAACACAACCTATTTTACTTCTTCCATAGAAGCAACATTAGTTATATTCTTTAAGTCAAGTTCAAAAATAAATTTAGGGATCACCTCAAGAAAATCTTCATGTATCTGATTAGCATTATCTGGGGCATTCTGGTGAGAGGAGAAGAAGCTAAAAACTTCCTCAACCATTTCTTTTTTTAGTTGAGAGTATGGAGCCATCATCTTTCTTGAGCGATCTGATCATGTTCCTGCTTCACTGCTTCAAAGTAGATTGGTGGAAAAATTTGGTGTTTCGATCCCCTTTGGTGATCCATTGAACATGAGACTTCTGTTTCTAAAAGAAATCCTCCTTTTTGTTGACCCTAAACATTGGGCTCTGAAGTCCCTTTCCTTTAAGCATATCTCATCATCCACAATACCAACCTCCATTTTGTCCTAAACTTCCTTTAAACTGTTTCCCAACGATTTTTTAATCTCAAAGATATAACCAAAGGTCACCTTATTCCACCCTTTCACTCTCTGCTTGATTCTATTCAACTTCTCCACTAGGCAAAACATAGGAGTGCCACTTATAGGTTCCTCCCACCAACTTTTAACAAGAACAACAAAATCTGGGTGAAGGCTCCACATTATTTTAAATATGAAAGGGAAAGGGCCCTTGTTGTGGTCAACATTTATTTTAAGCACAAGAGCATTACGATCAGAGCCAAACCTTGGGAGAACAGATAGAGAGAGGAATTGGGAGATGTTCTAGTTGGAGGAGATCATAAACCTATCCAACTTGACTTGGATCAGATGACTACCATTTCTTCTATTAGACCAAGTGAAATTGGAGCCCTGAAGAGGAATATCAAGAAGCCCAACAAAGTTTAGGAATTCAGCCAGCTCCATCATACTATCAGAATATTCATCCAACCCTCTCAACTTTTCTGAAGGTAGAAGGAGGGAGTTAAAATCCCCTCCCAACATCCAATGATCATCCTTTCCATTTTTAATTACATCATTTAGATGCTCCCAAAGCTGCACTCTATCCCTACTAGAATTGGGAGCATAGATATTTATTAAATTCCATTTCTCTTGAGTAGCCAAATCTTCCAGAGAAACCATAAGACTGTTCCTATTAGTAGAGCACATAGTTCCTTTTAATTTTGATGGATTCCAAAGAGTGGCAATATCTCTTGAGGCGCCCTTAGCCTCACTAACAAAATAATTTTCTCCAACTTGTTAACACTAGCCATTAATTAAAGACAACCAACTAAAGTAAACTCCTTCCCACTTTCTGATCACCTAGTTTACGATGTGGGCAAGGTGAGAGCATACAGTGGTAAGGTTATAAGCAACGCTACTGAATTAACTACTTTTTCAATGGGGTGAGTATGAAAACCTTCAAACATAAGGAAACATCCACTTATTCAGTGGGAATTACAACTAGCAAAGAAGTGCTTGCGAAAAGTCAATCAAAGCAAGGAAGATCCTCCGCTTATTCAATGGGCATAACATGAAAGTAAAGAAGCTCAACCACTTATTCAACGGGAGTACATGAAAGCAAGGAAAGCTCAACCACTTATTCAATGAGAGCACCACTTATTCAATGGGTTAAGTAAACAAGCACAAGAGCCACTCATTGATGGTATTACCGAAGGTGTTACATATGAAAGCTCATTACAATATGAATTTTACAAGTACAATACGGTTACAATGAAGTAGATATATGAGATGACAAACCAAATGATATCCAACACCCAAGAACAATAGCTCTTGACAATAATGAACAATGTATACCTCACAATGACCTTGGAAGTCAAGAGATGGATTGAGCATCACCTCTCACGAGTTTGTAATGGAATTGTAAGTCTAAAATGATAGTTGCAGGTTTGATATGGCTCCTAACAGTGGGATCCAATGATAGCAACAAAAAACATAAATCTCACACCACCTCCAACACCTGCCTCTAGCAAAGGAATAGTAAGCTACAAGTATGAAATATGACTGTGCAAGACCAAATCTACCTCTTTGAACACCGTAACCCCCTTTCAAGCTCGTAGGAAACTCCACCCAACAATAGCAACAACAACACTAACACTCAACACCCTCTACTCCTCTTATCTCCTCCCAAGAATGAGTTGCAAAGGTTTGATAATGATCATCAAGTAGCTACAAGTCTGTTACGCTAAAAAAATCAGTAAACCAACAAGGAAATAGGACTATACGACTCCCTTGAAGGCACTCAAATAACCAAAAAACAACCTTAAACTTGTTCTAGAACTCCTTTATGATCTTGGTGCCCCCAGTCAACAATAAAAAGACCTCTAAAAAGGTCATGCTTTGATTGGAAATGAACACACCTAGCTAGGAGAGATCACGCCCAACTACAGATACAATAATATGACCTATAACAGTATCAAAACCCTCCTTGGGATTTGTGCAATCCTACAAAGACACTCATAAACCCCTAAAAAATGGTCGGTTAGACATGAAAAATCCATAGATATGATCAACATGAACTTCAAACTCCTTCCAATCATCTCTTAGCTTGAATATTGATACAACTTGTCTAGGGCTTCACCTGAAAAAACATCAAATTATACGACTAGATGTAGGAGCTATAAAAAACCCATCAGCATCACTCCAAACTTCACTAGAATCAAGAATAATGATCAATAAAAACAATGCTAACACATCAAAATGATCAAACCAAAAGTTGAATACTCTGCATGTAATCCCAATGGTGATTCCTGAATTAAATCACACTCAACCAACAAGGGATTGTCTTTCTTTATTTGAAACAAACAACCTTGAGAGGGTTTTCCTCCTCTGAAGATTCGGGAAAGAACTCTATGGTTCCAGTCTAGCAGCATAACGTTATCAACTTCAACATGATTCCAAATGAGAGCAACTGGTAGGTTTAAATAGAAGATATGGCTCCAATTTTGAATTGCACTTTCCCCTCAAAATGAGACGCCACACTCTAGGAATAAAATAATTTAGTTTATTTTCTCATTTTAACCTTTTCCTAGGCATCCTCCTTGAAACATACATGAACATAGGTGTGGGGGTCTAAGAAGGGTAACTTTCAAAACTTTGTAACTTAAGTTATATTTTATAATTTGCCTTTTCGAACTCCAAATATGGTGGAAACACTAAATTTGCAAAATTGACAACCCCTGCCACTAGAAACCTCATACTGAACTATTGCTAGAGCCATTGCCAAAAATAACACTTACTAAAAATGGCATACTATGAAAAATAGTAAGTGTGTCCAAACCCAAAATAAGCCCAATCTGAGATGTAACTATGACTTACTAAAAATACTAAGTGCTAAAAATAGACATTGCTATAAATATAAGTGACTACCCACCAAGGATCTCAATTTTTTTTCTAGCGATCCTTTGTAATTACCCCCTGAAATCCTGACAAGACCCCTCCAAGAATCTTGGAATCCCCTGAAATGCCTCTGAATAGCCTATGGGACTCTGGAAACAAGCTAACGATCACTAGAAATTTTAGGGCTAAAAAAGGGACATCACATGGAGATTCGTACAAATATTTCTTATATTAGATTATTTGATGGGAAAAATGAAGTCTAAATGCACAAAGGAGTTGGGATTCAAGAAAA